>PVKU01005861.1:11652-115104 GCA_004027475.1 Anoura caudifer | reverse complement strand
TTTTCCCCAGTTCTTACAACAGCGGCACGAATAAGGATTCAAACACGGTCGTCGCATGAAAATATGTCGGGCACGCAAATGCCACTGGCTATACATCTTGAGAAAGAAACGTTTACAATACCCAGCCTATACAATAAAGCAGGCCTTCCTGGTGTGGCATTTAAGGATCTCAGGCCTGCTTCCAAGGTCTGACCTACACATCTTTCCTCTTACTCACCTGCGCACTCGAGACTCCAGAGCCACAGGCCGATGTCCCGTCCTCTCCAGAAGATCACCCACTCTCACCCGTCAGGCCTCTGTGCCTGAGGCTCCCCCATCTGGGCACCCCTCCCGCCTTCACTCCACTCCCACCTTCCCACCAATAACCCAAATCCTGCGGGCCTTCTAAGACTGCTCGTCAAAGTACACACATCCTTTCTCCACTTCCCCACCAGGTTTTAGGAATGCATTTGGCATTCGTGCCATTTTGTTGGGACAGAGTTCGAGGTCGCTGCACGTCCCTCTCCGCCTGCACATGGGGAGGCTCTGCCCCTTCCTCCTGTGTTCCCCGAGAGCCCAGTGCAGTCTCCGCAGGGTGAGCCGCTCCATACATTCGCCTCGAACTGGGGCATTTAGAAATTCACTGGGCCTTGATTCATCGCACGGTCTTAACAGCACAGCGGCCCACCGTGAAGATGAATCACCAGGACCATGGCTAACATTTATCCGGCCCTGACCAGATACACCGCACTGCACGAACGGTTCACAGTGCACATCCTGACGCAGGGGAGGCGCCCTGCCCAAGGCCACCGGGATTCAGGCGGCCGAAAGGAATTCAAAGCCACGTCTAAGTCTTTTCTTTCCACCGATGTTTGTGTGTTCTTTTCTTCGCACCGTGTTTTATCATCTGTAATCAGGATGCATTGGTTTATGTGTTCACTTTGCAGATATTACTCTTGATGTTATGGGATCAAATATAAATAATTAATACCCACAAACGACTTTCAACCTCTGCCATGTTTTCCTTTGGAAATTAGCTCCAAATTTTCCGAAAGCATTTTAAATGACAGAATCTGGACCATAACCCATTAATACATGGTGGGGCCAAAGTAGGTTCACAGTTGTTCCCACAGAAAATAATCAATAAATAATCATAGGAGATTAAACTCTGTGTTTCTTGTGCTCACAACTGTGAACCTACCTTTGCCCCGCCCTGTGCTGATCATTCTTCCTGTCTATCATAACCAACTTTCCGTCAAGGGGAAAATTAGGCTTAAGTTTTTCCTATAGCTAGATCATACCTCAGAATTACTTTTGAATCATGCAAAGAATGAACTCATCCTTTACTGTAAGGACATGCTTATTCTCCTATAGTGTTTTATAACTGATGTAATTTCCAAGCCCCTCGGGGTCTCCCAGGTAAGCAGAGAGCAGCATGACCCAGAGCAGGCAGGTTACCCTCCTAACAAGGGTGCTTTTCTTCTGGGGGAGGCACAACTGGAAACCAGTATTGCATTTTAGTTGCTCGACATCACTTACTGTTTATGAAGCCAAATAAATTACATATAAATAGACCAAAAACATTCTACTAATACCACAACTAAGCAGCAGAGTAACAAAATACTGAAACCTTAAGCAGCTATTCATTAGTGTTGAGAGATCCAAAGGCAAGATTCAAAAAAATTTATAAAGCAGAGGAGCAATAAACTTCTGACGTGCAATAAACTAAGTGCACAGCACTTGCTTGTCCTTCCTTATGCTCTCAGCCGTACGAAACTCCATGAAGCAGGCTTTGCAAATGGGTTTCAACTCCTCTCCATCATACGACACAGTCAGAGGCTTTGCCTGGTTCCCCACATCACCTTTAACAGAGCTATTATCTTGATAGATTGGAGTTTTGTCATGGTGTACATGATGCCAGAATAAACCTTCATCAGTTTGTTCCTTTCCAATTATTGGTTAGGATGACACTAAGCTTTGTGTTATAAAAACATTAAATACTAGATACTAGATTTTCACATATATTCAGTCGCTACATGCTTTTCAAAAAATAATTCATCCAAACCAAATACAATCTGGCTATCTTCCTTAATGAAAATAGCTACTATGGTTCATATTAATCATGTCTCTGGGGATTTTAAATGTAAGTATAGACTTAATTTTTCATTCAAAAATCACTTTTTTTTTTGTCAACCCTTTCCTCACACTTCCAAAGTCCAGGAAATGTGCCCAGATTTTCAGAAAACACATTTATTATTACTATTCTTCAAATGTACTTGGAAGAAGATTAAAGCATAGAAAAATAAAAGTGGATGAGTAGGACTCATGGGCTAAAATAGATATATTTGATTCATTTTGTTATCAGTTCCAAGAAAGAAAGAGAAAAAGAAAGGAAGGAATGAAGGAAGGGGCAGGGAGAGAGAGAGAAAGGGAAAGATGGGAAGAAGGGTGGAAGGGAGGGAGGGAGGCTCAATAATTTCAGGCAATTGATTTTAATGTTTTAAACTATGCCTTAATTATACCTATCAAATTATTGACTGATTTTCTTTGTCTTGATATGCATACAAATTCTCACATGTTTTGTATTTGATGAGAACAATGAAATGATTTTCTAAAGGGAATATTTCTAATGAAGACATTGGGATTTTATAAAGATGAGAATTACTGAAAATTATAGTTCGTTATGTATGCAACTTCTGTTATTGATTCATTGAAAGTATAGAAGAAATTAGGTTGTCTCACCCAAAGTTCCACTATAATAGAAACTTGTTCCATAAGTTTCTCAATTTGGGTGTCATGCAGGATATTCATGGAGAGTAGGAAGTCCTGAACACTGGTATGATGCTGCCTACTGGTTTTCTAATTAAAAAGAAATTTAAAGATTGTCAATAACTGAAGACAAAAAAAACAGAATCAATTTGTGTAGTAGAAAATGATTTTTATTGGGTTCAAAAATTTCAAAATGTTATTTTTTCCCTCAGACTCTATAAGGTGATTTCAAATGGCAGTTTAGTAGTCTTTATAGAATAGAGGAAAACAAAAGTAATTAAAAACCAGTATAAAAATATACTTGCATTTCAAGCACCTAATATGTGCAATGCGCTTCATACAGGGTGCCTCTCTCTAAGACTCACAAATCAACATTTTATAAACCTAAGGACACCCAGGATAACAGAGGTAAAGTGAATTTCCTACGGTATTTAAAGTGACAGACGGTGAAGAGAGATGGGTGGCTGAAACTCCCTTGTAACTTCACAGACAAGCATATTTCATGGATTCCAACACATGCATTTTCACATTCAAACATGTGTGAAATCAGGGTGGAGGACGGCAGATGGGGAACTAGAGTCAGTTCTGATTGGCAGCTGGTGGTGCAATCGCCACCGTGTGCACACGCACTAATGCGGCAGCCGTTCTGGGTGGCACACCCCTAGAGGGGGAAGCCCATGACATTTCAGCTAACAAACCACTTCAGGATCCTCTGAAGAAACAAATGAGCCACTCTCTGAAAACCTTCTGCAGACAATCTCAGATTAGATCAAGGAACTACGAGGACCTCGATGTGCAGAACAGTTTGGGTGACCCCCCTGAGATGACTGCCCCACCCTCAGATGGGCTGCATCAGCAATGCCCCTGCTGGCACATGACACAGTGAGGACAAGGGGCATTGAGGGACCCGAGCTGAGAAGTGCTCCAGAGAAGTCTGCCTAAAAAAAGGGGGAGGTTACCTCATGTTTCTTATCTTTATTTTTATGTATGTTTGTGATAAATCAGGAACATCTATGCACACAGAAGTCTAAGACAGCGCTGTCAATAAGTTGAAAATAAAAATCTTAATTAGAAAGCACTACTGTGCAACAGTCGAACTGGCCGCATACTGGTGTCCCGCCCTCTAGGGCACCTTAGACTTGATGAGAAATGGTACATTTGATATCTTTTTGCCTATTCTCCTGACCCCTTGGCACACCTTCTTTTATGATAAACCCCACTCTCGTTATTCTGCTTCTCCCACTTCTTAATTTATGTTTTTTTTTTAATTTGGTCTTGTGTTATATTTGCCCCTATAAATAGAAAGGTTAAGAGGAGAGGCTGAAAGATGTACTACGGAGATTCAAATTCTAGCGCTCCTGCTTCCAGGCTGTGTGGCCTGGGATAGATTACCAAAATCTGCCTTTACCTCAGTTCCGCATCTGTAGAATGGGGATGATGATCGCATCTACCTCACAGGGTCGTTGTGTAAATGAGAAAATACATGCAGTGTTTTCAATGGTCCTGAGCACATATTACTATAGTTTTTAATGCTGTTCTATAATCAGATCAAGAATGTAAGCTTCTCTCTGAACGTTATCTTGAGAACAAATTTAGTTTATGAGTCTCAGACCTCTCTTCATGTGTCCCCCCATTGCCCACAGCCTCTCCCCCCACCCAAACCCCCTCCCCCCACCCAATCCTGCCTGGCTGCTGTGAGGTAAAGACTCGTGTATCTCCAACACAAGACCCTCCTCTAGGGTCATCTTACATGTTATTTTGTTCAGTTTCCCCAGTACCTCTGTGAGGGGGTGTTATTAACCTCAATTTCCAGATGGCAAAGAGACTGGAAGAATTTAGTAACCTGCCTAAAGTCACTCGGCCAGGTGTGGGGAGCTGAGATTTGCATCCAGGTTTTTGTTTGTGCAAAACTTGACTGTTCTTCCCACCCTTCCATATGATTCATGCGTATCAGGGAATAAAAAGAAAGACAAGTCATGTAATCACTGTATAGCTGCAAGTTTCCTCTTAGGTCAAGCAGTTGTAATTCTCAGCAGTTCTGTGGGATTCAGAACCAGGTCTGAAAAACCTTGGACTGAAAGTTTTTAGCTATTCCACTTTTTTTTTGCCTTTCTATTGATAGAAGGTACAAGTAAACTTTAGAGAAGAAGTAATTATTACCAAGGACAAAATCACAGGTCATGAATTTATATTAAATATTTCTATAAGGAAGTATGTCTAAAATGCAATCTAAGAGGGAAGTTAATGTTTGTGTAGGTCAGTTTATCAAAATATTTCTAATTTTGCCTAGCAGTAGCCCATATGCTAGCATGTATGTGATAAGTATATTAATCATAGTTTGATTAGTTTTAATTACAGGAATAGGTTGATATTTTCTCACAGGAAGAGATGATAACCCTCTTACAATTCCGATTAAGAAAATAGGACCAAAATAAAATCATAATTCAAATAGTGTGTCATTTGAGTATTTGTGTGCACCTTCACAAATTACAATGTTTAATACATTTCAGGAAAGAAAACATAAATGGGTATGTAAATTCAGTTCATAAATTACTGATATTTATGGTTTTATACAAAATAACACAGGAAAGTAAGAGGACCTAAATAACAAGGAAACCACACCCCAAGGTAAACTTCTGATAAAGAAAAACTTGGTTTCATGGGACTCGGGGTGAAAGGCAAGCTGTCTCCTTCCAACACAAAGGTCATAGCGTCCCTGCAAGTTCCCCCAAACCAGGAAACACCCTGGTGGAACCAACTCACACAACTTCAGTGGGTAGTTTCCTTAGTGGTGTGAGAAAGTCCATCCAGTCACTCATTCATGCATCCATAGTCCAGGTGAGGCAAAGGCAGGTTTACAGTTGTTCATATGGAAAAATAACACAGTAATTAGTAACAAGAATAAACTCCGTGTTTCATGTACTCACAACTGTAAACCTACGTTTGCCCCACCCTGCCCAAATTATTGAGCCCCTGCAAAATGCCAGAAAATACACCCCCAGGAACTACGGAAGACAAAGTGGGGAACACCATCAGTGGGCACACACCAGGTGGGTTCACAGCTCCCTTCAGGTCGCACTAAAAAGCTGGACCAGGTCACTAACTTTCTTCGAAACCATGTGAGGTTATTCAGGTACTGTCTGTTTCCCAAACCTTTCATGGGCTGTGTTAGGTAATGCTGTTCATTGGCCACTTTTATAGACGAGACAGTGAAGGTATTTTTTTAAAAAAAGCGACTTAGTGACTCACCAGGAAAATCAAGATCAGATTCAGGGCTTCTGATTGAGAGGTCAGAATTTAGAAAAAATCAAACGAATATTCTTCACTCAAAATGGCTACTTTTGCAAATGCTGTTACGTAGGTTAATTTCTAAAGTAAAGTTAAATTGATTGAGCACAATGGATGCAAAAGAATGCACACTGAATATATACAATTCACAATCAGTGCTCATTATTCAGCCAAGAAACAGATGAGATTCCACAGACGTTCTGTTAAAGACACACGGATATATTTTTAAGCAAAGGAACTTGGCCAAAAAAGTGTCCATAATTATGTGAATGCACTCTGTCCTCAGGGTAATTCTAGGAGGAAGAAAAGAGTAATTTTTTTCATTTAAATTTGTTCAAGATTCTTCTTTTAAATTAAAAAAAAAATCCTCAGTGGGGAAGTATATGGCCTGGAGACTAGAAAGTATTCATTTTCCAGGTTCAGCTGAGATATTTTAGTGCTGCCCACCAATATCATTGACTTTTCTAAATATACTTGATAGATAAAAGAAGACTTAAAATTTTTTTATTCAGATATAGTTGATATACAATATTGTATTAGTTTCAGGTGTACAACATAATGATTTGATATTTATATATTGGGCAATGCGATCACCTCACTAACTGTTGTCATCACCTGTCACCTGCAAGCTTGTAACAATGCCATTCCCTGTATCCAGCCCTATCACCCGCCCCTCCCCACCCCTCTTCCCTCTGGAAACCATTAAGCTCTGTTACTATGAGCCTGTTTCTGTTGTTTGTTCATTTGGGGGTTTTTTGGTTCCACATATAAATTAAACCATATGGTATTTGACTTTCTCTGTCTTATTTCATTTAGCATAATACCCTCCAAGTCCACCCATGTTGTCACAAATAGCAAGATTTCATTTTTATTACTGAATAATATTCCATCATAGATACCACATCTTCATCCAACCATTAGTGGACACTTGCATTGCTTCCATATCTTGGTTATTATAAATATCAGTAATGCTGCAATGAACACAACAATACATATATCTTTCTGAATTAGTGTTTTATTTTTTGTGTGTTTTTAGATAAATACCCAGAAGTGGGACTGCTGGGTGGTATGGTAGCTCTATTTTCAGTCATTTGAGGAATCTCCATACTACTTTCCAATAGTAGCTGCACCGATCTATGTTCCCACCAGCAGTGTACGAGGTTCCCTCTTCTCCACATCCTCACCAACACTTCCTTCCTGTCTTTCTGAGGACAGCCACTCTGACTGGTGTGCAGTGGTACCACGTTTGCTTGATGGTTAGTGATGTTGAACATCTTTTCCCATGTCTATTGACTATATCTGTGTGATTTTTTGTGGAGAAGTGTCTCTTCAGGTCCTCTGCCCATATTTTGTAGTCAAGGAACACTTGAAGCCTAGGGTCTTAGAGCTGAAAGGTCAGGGTGTCAGCTCCTGCAGAGCCCTGGGGCTGCTGGGAGCTTCCACTTATGAACAAATGTGTTCTGCTGCAGCTCGAAAAACACTGATCTAAGTTGGGGTTAATACCAGGGTAGAAAGAAGGGTGTTTTTGGAGATGCCACGGATGACTTCAGGTGTACTTCCTAGGATCTGACATCAAACAGAAGGTCAGAGGTCGTGGAAAATCTCCATTGTCTGCCATCAATTCCATGACATCACAAGCATGTCACCAACTCCTGGCCACTCGGTGTTGTAACGACATGATTTCTGAAGTGGATTAGCTTATCCTAAGGTTCTTTTTCATTTCTAAAATTCAAATTTTTACATACTTCTTTCTAATATTTACTCTCTATCTCCCTGCTTTAAATTTACTTCCCTTGTGTATGCAGTGGGAATAAAAACAGCCATTCACAGTCCCCAAAACATACCCCAATGCCATTTGTACATAACCCAAAACACTACCACAAAACTTGACTATTTGGGGGCAGCTTACCATGTGCTCATTATTTTGCTAGGCATTTGCAACAGTCATTCCATTTGCTGAAGGTCCTGAAACCAGAAAGTGGTAAGGCGGGGACTGAACCCAGTAGACCCTTGACCTAAGAACCCCTGCAACGCCACTTCTCTGCAGCTGAGTCACAACAATCCTCCGGTGATGGAGATTCGAGGGCGGTGGGCACCACAGCAGGAGGAACTCCACATAGGAGCCCTGCCTACCACCTAATACGTCCCACCTCCCCACCTCCCTCTGCGGTGGGCCACCATCGCTAGCACAGAATCGCATGCACTCACTCTCTGGAACGTTTTCGTTGGAATAGGGAGAAAGCCACAACATATACACATGTAACAATCCCATAAAAGCATCTAAGTACACATCATAATGCTTTATTTGTACTGTGTATGCAAGGTACGAAGCCTTGTTTTTTTCCTTTCTTTTGAGTTAGAAGTCTAATTTCCCATGCTAACCATAATGCCATAGTACTGTAAACATTTATACATTGTCACTCTATTCCACTCTATTCCATTCATCAAAACATAAATGATTACAAAAGAAGCCAAGGCGGAATCACGGTGAAAGTCACAACATTTATTGAAGAACAAACATGTTTGCAAATCACAGGCTGCACGGGCATCCAGTCCATGGTTCACAATGCTCTTTCATTATGCCTTCTCATACAATCTCTTTTTAAAACAATAACTGGGAGGGCAAGATCGTGTCCATTGCAGTTACATTTGCAAAACCAAACATGCAGCTTACACTTAGAACGACTCTGTGCGCACCGACTGATGTGCATAGCGCTGATTATTTGGGGCCATGCATGCATTTCTGCATGGGCAGAAATGTTCAGTGAATAATGGCCCCTCAAGCTCAGGGATCTGGGAGAAACTGCAATGAACAACGGAAGCCCTAACATTTGCCCCAGTCACCACACCACCCTGCCCTCAACGCCCGCAACACAGCAGGTCACTTTTGGAATAGTAAGGGCGTATTTGTCTGGCAGAGGGCATGTGACAGAGTGCATCCAGAAAAGACATTTGTCATCATAAATAATATGTAGACGTTGACTTTTTTTGGTTCCAGTGGGAGAAATGTTGGTCAAATTGTCAAAAAAAAAATAACACCCAGCTCTTACTGTGAAATTTAACCTCCCATTTTCCTCTAAAAGTTATCTTACAACAATCATAAAAAATGTAAAGTTCATTCTCAGAAATTTAAACTACTTAAAAGAAAACATCTATTTTGATAAGCAAAAATATGTTGTTCATTTTTCTAAACTATTTTTTTCTTTAAAGGAAATATCAAAAATAGTGATCACAGAGTAGAAACTTAACTTGATTTTTTTCTTCTTGGAGATTAATAATAGAAAGTTGAATAAGAATTTCTAATCAAAGAATATGAATAGTGTAAAACATTGATGTAGGAATATCTAATTGATGATCATTGAGGATGTTATAAGAGTAAAATGAGAAATTCTAAGAGAGAGAGAAAGCCTAGGTGATTTGCTTTGCTCTGTACAATCAATTTTGTGAAATTTAATGCAGCATCTATTATGGCTTTATTCTAAACTCACATTGTCAGCTAATCTCTTCTAAGAACTCCCTGTTACTTGGCTGTCGGTCTGAATGGAGAACTTGTAATTTAAGGTCAGGTTGCAGATAATTTCTTATTTATATGTCTGGATATTACATTCCACTGTTTATTCCTTATTTACTTTGAAATTCAGAACTTTTCCACCTGCCAGAACATGGTATTTGGACACCTAATTAACAGAGTTACATAAACCAAATAATTTGTCCAGAATTTTAATTTTCTTTAACCTGTCCTTGTGTTATTCCTCAACGCCCAGGCAAGGGACCTGTTTACAACACTCCGACCCTTCACCAGAACAGTCTGAGTTTTCCGGCAGGTGTTCCCCGGTCACGGGCCCACCTGGCTTCTCTTCACAGACAACAGTTCGCTGATTCCCCGTCACTTGCTTCATATCTTGGCTGACTTTACCCCAGAAGCAGCTTTGGGGGAATGCCCCTTTGTACTCCTAGTTTGCAAGTCAAGTCATAAAAATCACAGGAAAATGCACATATGCCACTCACTAATTTGCACATCAAACTTATAAATCTAAAGCCTTTATAAAAGAGGAAAATTAGAGAAAAACTTTCACGTGTGTCCATGCGACTACTCCCAGACTGGTCGAGCGCTGGCCTCATGAGTTTGCCCACTCCTGTACTCACAGTCAGCACACACTTACTCAACGGCTACCGTGAGCGGCCACTGCGACTTCCTCTTCCCCTTCCGAAAAGGAAGCAAGGGGGCCTTATTCGGGGGGCTTAAGGCAGCAATAAGAACATGGCAGTTCATGCTTGAGTTTTCTTGTCAGTTTTCAGGTAATCTTTGGGGAAAATAAAGACAGTAACTGACAGTAGAGAAGGAAAGGAAGAGAGACACTGAGCAGCTACTATGCACCATGCACCGGGCCAAGAACCGTGTGTGTGTAGGATACAGAGCTCCTGTGCCTCTTGAGAATGATAGGAGGTATTATTTTGACCTAAGATCTGACAAACTCCAAAGTAAAAACTCAATTCTTATTGTTTTGTTGTTGACTTTGCAACACCAAGATGTTAGAGACTGCTTGTGTGTAGATGAAGAACAGAAACCATTCTACATGAATGTAAAGAAAGTTCTTTGGTGATTATGCCAAGAAATATTTTCTGGTAATAAAATCTTTCTTTCCTCACCCCCACAAACTTTCCTCTAAAACGAATTTCAAGTAAATTTTGCTATAGTCCTCCAAATTCTTCAATATTAGGAAGTAAACGCTTGTAATCAATCTCTCTGATGTTCTAGGAAAAACATAACAAGATAATCCTCCAGTTTTGATAATGTACTTGTCCCTCAACTACTTCCTTTCCATTAAAAAATTAAGAATATCATGCATGCTTGATAAAAAAAAGACACTGAAAAAAAAGACTCTTTTTAAGAGTAACTATCTCCAGATACAATTCACAGCAAGAGTATGATTTTCCCTTACAGTCTCGTTCTTACTTCACCCTGATTGCATTAGATTGCATCGTACTGTCCACAGTGACAGTAATAGATTTTTCAGAAGTGGGGTCCCTTCTAGCAACAGTTGGGCAAGTGCATGTGAGTGTACATCTGTGAAATACATCTGCCACAGAAGCTGCACCTGGAAATGAGGTCT
Organism: Anoura caudifer; assembly: GCA_004027475.1. NCBI lineage: Eukaryota > Metazoa > Chordata > Mammalia > Chiroptera > Phyllostomidae > Anoura > Anoura caudifer. The sequence continues at coordinate 103,954 of PVKU01005861.1, read as the reverse complement.
CTAACAGGAACACATTTATTATCATAATAAATTATATCTGTAATCTATACAGACCCTCCCCCACATTCCTTAAAAAATATGGCTTGATAATTTTAAAGACTCTAGTTCACCAGAAAAGTTAAAGTTTTGTTGGAGGATAATCCTTACAAAACTGCAAGCTATGTATATTTAAAGGACAATATGTACATGCTTTTGGAGCTTAATTTCCTTGCATTTACATTAGGAATGAGACTGAGATTATCTAGTATCTAAATTAATCTCTAAAAGTAGCTGCACCCTATAAATCTTGGATTTTTAAGGCAGTGTTGTAATGAAATCACCCTTGGAGACCTCACCTGCCTCCCCCTTCCCAGGGACCAGCATGCACCGGGAAGAAATGCATATAGATGTCTTTCCTTTTGAGTGTTCCCAGCTCTTGAGCTTCACAACACTGCGGTAAACTTACGTCTCTCATGCAATTCGCAGCCCCGGAAAGATTCTGCGATAAAACACTGCTCCGCTACTCTCAGAAGCTGCCTGACTCCGCAGCTTGCTGCATAGCTCATATCTTTTCTGATGATCTCCTTCTAACACAGTTTTTAGTCCCATCAACATGGTTGCTTTTTCTCAGCAGAAAATAAAACTGCCAATATCCAAAGGCAAGAGAAATAGGAATCAGAAAAACTCCAGAGTCATCTTAATTTCCTCCTTCCACCTCGTTCTACTCTCCTTTTTGGCTGTGGTTAGGCAGGGCTCTTAACCCAGCAGAGGTGGCGGTTGATATGAGAGATACAAACAGACTCTTTTCTTAATTACTGTTACATCTATTGGGTATATAGGTTCAAGGTCATGACTAGCGTGGATGTTATGGCTTAACATCAATCACTATAAAGGCAACGTGTAACAATATTTAAGAAAAGCGTTTGTATCTCTCAGATCAGCTTCAGCCACCTGAAAGCTCACTGCCATTGCCCACTTCCCTGCCCCCACGGACCTGAAGCCAGACGCCAGGAGTGAGGTGGGGTGGGGCCCTGCACCCGCCTGGCGGTGCCCACAGCGAGGAGAACCAGCCCCAAGAGCCACAGCTGACTACTGCGCAGTGTGTATCAGCGCAAGGCAGTCTGACTGGTCCTAACACCCAACTTCAGCCAGATCCAATTTAAAAAGAAAAGTTAGGAAAAAAATGGCTTCCTTTGGTCATGTTCCTTAATGTGCCAGCTTTATAAGTGGACCGATATATGAAATGACTATATAAAGTACCTGAAAATAAGAATTCCCTCACCAAACTATTCAATATGAAATTATATAAACTATTTCAACCTATGAAAACACAGTCCTATATAAAGTGAAAAAACAGGTTGAAATGCAAACTTAAAGCTAGTTTTATAAATGGACCTATATATGAAATGACTATATAAAGTACCTTAAAATAAGAATTCCCTCACCAAACTATTCAATATGAAATTATATAAACTATCTCAACCTATGAAAACACAGTCCCATAAAAAGTGAAAAAAAAAAAAAAAACAGGTTGAAATACAAAATTAAAGCTACTCTTACCAAGTTAAAGGTTAATTTAAAAATAATGTAATTACTGGCTAATGCCAGAAACCCACTATTTGTCTGATATTATACTTAAAATTCATTAAACCCCAAAACCTTAGCTAACCTCATTTATTTTCCTCAAGAACTCATAGAATAGAGGGAAGAATCCCAAAATATGCATAAGACTGTATCTCACAACGATGTGTCCTTTAAAAATGAGCCCAGTACTTGTTAATGTGTAATATTTCCCTGCCTCCTTTCTAGCTGCTGTAAGTTAGTTACCCAGTAGACTGATTATTCCAGAATTTTTCCAAGCAAAAAGTTAAGCTGATGAGTATTTCCAGGGTCACCATCCATTTCCCTTTTTGAAAGAAGGTCCTAAATATGCCCTTTTCCAGTCTTCAGGCACCTCACCAGTCCTCCACGGGTTCTCAAAAATGATATCTAGCGGTTCTGTGATGACTTCGGCCAATTCATTAAGTACGCTAGGATGCCAGCCATGGGGACCTGTGGATTTGAACATAGGGGGGTTACTGAGGTTCTCCTTTACCCATCCTTCCCCTAGTTCAGCATGGGTTCCTGCTTCTGTTTTTTAAGTCAGAGTTGTCCCTTTCTGGTTATCACCTGGACTTTTGAAAAACAGCTTTAAGTTCTGATTTTTTATCTATTAATTTTCTCCTTGAAGCTAATACACAAAAGTATACTTTATTCTTCTCAAGCCTACTCTTCTAAAGTGTTGTTTTAAAAGAAGTCTACTTTTGTTTTAAAGAGGTCTATTTCTTTTTCCTCTGATGCTTCTTATAAGACAAGATAGTAACACAAAATTGAATGTGCCTCACATAGCAGTTTGCCTTCCTAAATCACATCACTCAATACTATACTTCAGCATCCATCCTAATAGAGTACCTGTCAACACACTGCAGAACATTCTAAATGCTACCTGTCTCATGCTCAGAGGGTGCGTATCTAGTAAACTTGCATCTGCAAGTGCTCGTTCAAAATGCACCTTCCAAAATAAAACCAATTCACAATCACTTTCCATCCTGATCGTGTGTATGCAGAAACAGTAACTTTTTCACACACACACATTTAAAAAGAACAGTTGTACAAGAGCTAGAAAGAGGTTGATGAGGACTCCTCACAGAACAGTGAGTGAGCAGAATTCACGCGCAGTTGCGTGGTCATCTGCGTCAGTGTCTGGGGTTGACATGACAGTAAGGATCTCCAAGCTCTGATAGGTGTCGACAGTTTTAACCCCTTCATCATCACAAGGAGCCTCACGAAATTGAAAGACAGCAACAGATTACAGCTCCCTGCCCATCTGTCACAGCCTTGCCCTGTGCCGAGACTCCCTTGACAGGTCTGAAAGGGACAAAGGAGGGGAAGAAAGGACAGTGCAAGGAAGAGAGGATACCTGTCTTCCCCAAGGTTTCTGAGATGACAAGGAGGATTCAGCTGTTTACTTGTTTTTGTTTTTGCTTTTAATTGGAAAAGTCTTTGGGAAAGGGGGAATCTATTTTGCTTTCCTTTGTTTCATTTTTCTAGTCTGTATCTCTCACTACCTGCCCCCAGTTTTATGCCTTATGAAATAAATCCTATTACAGGCATCATTAAAAACACTCTCGAAAAACACTTGTACACACTTCTCTAGGGTGCGACAATTTGTTGGAGCACATGCCATTTGCACCCCTGCTCGGAGAGCCACCTGCTGATCGCAGCATGTTAACCAACATGTCATTACTAATTAGTTTGGGTAACGACTTCCAGCAGTTGCATTTGTATGGAAAGAAAATATTACCATCCATGCTCAGAAAATTTCTTTCTCCAGAGAATCGAGCTATTTTCAGGCCTGTGTGTGTATGTGCATGTGTGTAAATCTTAAGTAACAGTAACTTATAATTAATATACTCAAATAATCACTCAAAGAAACCACCAAGTCAATATCTCTATTAAAATCACCTTCTGTTACAAACTTTGAAAAAGTGATAGTCAACCTCTCTTTTGTGGGGAGTGAGGAGAAGTTCACCTTAGCATGAGGAAGGCAATACTGTTTGGTTTTTAACGCTTGACTATGTGAATAAATGAAAAGACATTACACTAAAATCTAGTCACTCTGTAGTGCAAGATAACCCGCTATTTCTACCAGAAAAACCAGAAAGAGCCTCAGGGTATAGCATTGGCAGTTACTAAGGGACAGGACGGGGCTGCCAAGCAGGGAGGCAGCATCTTGAGGACACTCTTATTAAAACAAAAGCTTCTCAGATGTCGCCACGGTAGATCCCGCTCTGCCTGCGGCCAGGAAGAGGGCCTCACCTACCACGAAAGGTCATTTTATTGTAGGAACGATGAGAATAAAGAAAATGATTTCGGAAAGGTTATCATCTAGCAAGTGCAGACACCTCCCATTCTAGACTTTTCTAAAGGTGAGGATTATAGGGTCATTCCAATCCAGCATCCAGCTCACAGCCTCCGAAACTTCTCCTGCCTTTGGTTCAACAAGAAAACAAACCGCATTCATTAAACATGCCCAGCCTTGCAAGTTGCTGTGTTTCATTCTTTGGGGGAGCGGGTGGGAGGCGGACAAACAGGATTTCCGCAGTTGGGTCATGGAGAGTTCCAAGATGTGAGAGCAGCGGCGAGAAGAGTAATTAGCCGAGCGCACGTTGCTTCACAACCACGGGAAATGCCAGAAACTTCCCCAGTACGAGGGCTCCGCCACGTTCCGGAGGCTGACAGGCGCGTGACATCCCAGCTCCTGCTCCTGCCAGATCCCGTTTCTATCCAAGTGCAATAGAAGTGAACAGATTTTTAAAATTCTGACCAACTTTAAGGAGCTAACTGCTGAACAGAATTCTTCTGGGCGAACAGGCATTGCCAGTCCAGGCTCATTCCACACAGCTGCTCCCCCCACGCACGTAGTCACGTTGCGTTTCCCCCTTAATCGCCTGTCATACTCCTCACAGAAAAAAGCTCTTTCTTCATGCCACCAAGAAAAACAATGATCTGTTTATATATGTGTGTGGTTGTCGCTGGATGTAGTACTAGGCTGACTTAAAAATCGTGAAAGGAATGACCTCACATCTGGTCCTTTCTCATGAGAGCCAACCTCTGGAACAATAAATAGCAAGTTATATTTTGGGTTCCATTAATGCTCCTGAAGTTTTGCTATTCTTATAAACAGAGGTTATAAAACACAAAGGCGAGCAGTTTGTATGTTATCTGCCTATTTCTAGGAACCATTACGGAGAGGTTTATACTCAGGTTGGCCTAAGTCTCCCCTTACCTGTCTTTGACACCACTTTTCATTCACAGAGTTCATGTTTTAGGGCCACACAAACCCAATTCTTGGGCTGAACTGTGTAACTTCCTAATTTGTTCTAGGCTATTGTGGGGGATGGGAAAGGTGAAGGGGAGCCTCACATTTCAAGATCTTTGGCAATTCTCCTGATCTGAGAAGCATGGGGGGGGGGGGCAGAAAACACTATTTAATGAATAAAGAAACTATAATCCTGTGGCTAAAAATTATGATTTGTCAGATTACATTTTTTCTCCATTTATTGTTCTGATTTTTAATTGATTTCAAGTCTGTTACTCTTTTTACTTGTGATACCGCCTAATTAAAGGCAATCAGAATCATAGGCAGGCTAACCCACTTAGAAGTTACTTCTCTATTGTGATACTATTCTAATGACGTATGAGCTCCAATACAGATATAGACCCAATAGACATAAATTTCCCACACTTGGTTGCTGGGAGAAAAAAATAATAATAAAACTAGTTACTATACATTGACAGTCCATGCAATTTGTTTACAACTGAGGGGCAACTGTGTCGTAGGAAAACACGAATTAGGAATGACAGTGCAAAGGTTGCCTCCTCTCCTCCTGATGGCTAAAGGGGCACAGAGCTGAACCTCTGTGTCCTTGGCGACAGGTCACGAGATGTTTTCCCTGCACAGCTTTCTCAAGCTCAGTTTACCAGCATTCAGCCATGTCACGGCGCCTAGCCTTACTGGGCCAAGGGAGGCTGGAGATCTGCTCAGAGGGACAGGGGGCTGCCACACCGCCTCATTTTAACTGTGAACTTCTCCGAGGGCAGGAACATGTTTTACACTTTTTTTTATCTCCTGCGGGAACATTATCTATAATGTCACACACTACTACTGCTGCTGGCTGATTGAATCTTCCACACTATAATTTCCACACATCGTTCCTGAGTAAACTAAGTTCCTACTAGGAAATTTTAGTCAAGCACATCAGATAGGAGTATAAATTCCTTTGCCTCTACAAGGGAGAAAAAGTTATCAGTCTGTGCCTGTGTTCACTAAGCCCAGACATCTGAAGCAGCGACTCCCAGTCTTTTGAAGGCCTCGGAGGGCCTTGTCTCAGCGGCTGTGCTGTGGAGGCCCAGGCTGCCACCCAGACCCCAGGCTGGAGTCTGTGTTAGACAGGGCACACAGGTCCTGCCTCTGCTGGAGGAGACTTACAGGGCAGATTTCTTTAGATTGATTGATTGATTGATTGATTTTAGAGAGAGAGGAAAACAGAGAGAGGAAGGGAGAGAGAGAAAGAAAAAAAAACCCCAAAACATTGGTTTATTGTTCCATTCACTGATGCATTCATTGGTAGATTCTTGCATGTACCCTGACTGGGGATGGAACCTGCAACCCTGGCGTGCTGAGAGGACACTCTAACTAACCGCGCAATCAGCCATGGATACTACAGACGAGAAAGCTGTTCAAACTCCTGCAGAATATTCTACACATGTGTATATTTTTTACTTTGAACATGAGTACCCAAATGCTGCATACATATTGTGGACCAGCATCCTGCCGTCATCACAGTGTGTCCTTGCAAAACACTGACTTACTGCCTGGCTCCTGAGCAAACGAAGTGGGTCTTTATAAACCGCGCTGCTTCTCACTGCCTCCTCGTGACCGACACGGTTCCAATCCTCACACAGGCCTTATCTGTAGGTTTTCAGCAAATGCAAAGTATACTGAAGCGGCTGGAAATTATCCCACCTGCTTATTATTCAGAAAACTCACAGAAACGAATTCAGGGGTTAAAAGATAAAAGCGCCTTTGTTTATGCGATCCTCAGGGCATTAACCAATTTTATAATTTTTTCCAACTGAATAACTATGTAAATCCCGATTTCTTAAAATCATTGTGTTATACTCATCACTGAATACTCTGAATATGCTAAATTCCCACACAGGGGTTATGGTCTGCAAGCCAGAACCACCTCCCTGCCTAGAGTTACAGCCATGTCTTATCTCTACCAGGAAGAAATTACCAGGATTTAACTGTTGGGATTTCTAGATTGTTCTTTCAACAATTTTATAATAATTAACATCTTGTCACAACATGAAGCTGAGGCTAGGTCACTATTCTTTCCTGAAATTTAAAGTACAGTTAAAGAGACAAAATGTTAGCTGGAGGGGTCAGTGCCTTCAAGAAAAAAGAGGGCGTGTGGGCATGTTTATAGATGGAGCGAAAGGATTCTACGGAGAGAGACGAAATGCAAGAAAATAAAGGGATAATTATGGACTTCGGCCAAGAGCAGATACCAGGTGGGATTAGTCTTAGCGGGGAGAGGGGTAATTCCTCAGGGAAAAAGAGGCAAAGAAGCACAGATAGATGAAGGTGCCAACACATTTTGAGGCGAAGAAGAGAGTGAGGGTGGGGGCTCATGACAAGGGACTTCTGGTTCTTAATCATAACGAACCAACGCTATCTGAAGACAGAGAGGGAGGTCAGAGGTGCAGGTTGGGGCTGGTGGACGGATTCTGAAACAGCCACCAAAGGAAGTCAGTGTGACGGCTGTAGGAGGGCAGATTCAGCTGGACCGGACTGCATGGAATTATGGTGATACAGGCTTTCCGAGTTTCTCCATATTATGCTCCAAGGTCTCCAAATACCACCCCAAACAGTGATCAAGACACAGGCCTATAAATGCCCAGCACCAAACCAGAACAGAGATCATGATAAATGCTAGAGCATGCTGGACACCAGAATTCTGTCCTCCACTGTAGCTCCTTAAAATATATTTGGTCGGTCTTTTGAGGAACAAGTCCTATTGATGACTCTCTGTGCCTGTCTGGGGTGCTCTAGTCAAATACCACAGACTGGGTGGATAACCAACAACAGAAACACATTTCTTATAGTTCTGGAGGCTGGGAAGTCCAAGATCAAGGTGACCACAGATTCAGTGTCTGGAGAGGGCTCTGTTTCTGGTTCATGGATACCACCTTCGAGATGTGTCTTCAAATGGCAGAAGGAAGCTCCCTGGGGCCTCTTTTCTAAGGGCACTAATCCCACTCATGAGGGCTCCACCCTCATGACCCACTCACCTCCCAAAGGCCTCACCTCTTAACACCATCTCACTGACTATCAGGTTTCAACATGGGAACTTTGGGAGGACACAGTCATTCAGTCTCTCGCAACACCTCTCTCCAACCAGGCTGACTGGCTACCCACTCAAGGGTTCTCATCTCTCTGTCCTTCCCTGTCTCTCTCTTCTCCCTGCTCACAGTAAAATCACCCGTGATTAAGTACTAGTGGCCTTTAAAATCACCCTTAACACTTACCTCTTATTATGATCATGAGCAATAAACTTGCCATCACCAGTATATTTACAGCGCATGTTGTGATTATCACCACCTGCCTAACCCGGGAAGAATAAACACTACTGGTATTTGTTGAGTGACCATCCTCTGTGACAGGCACTGTGCGGAGACCATTATGTAATTACACATAATCCCCTAACTTCTCACAAGCCAACGTGGTGGCTATCCTGGACCCAGTTTTACAGATGGGAGATCTGAAGCTTTCAAGTGCAGGGAACCTGGCAGGGTCAGCGTGCTAATCGGTGGCAGTGTGGTTACGTCCAACAGCGAAGTCCAACCTTGTAAAACTATGTCTGCGCTCCCAGTCGTTTTTGACTGGGAACATTCGTAGTTGAATAGTGTTCCCCCCAAATCACATCTATCAGGAACCTCAGAATGTGACTTTGAAAACATGGTCTTTGCAGGTGGTTCAGGCTCTGGGGATAAAATCAGCCCTAAATCACTGGTGTTCTCATAGAAGAGGAAAGGACCTCCACAGACACGCGTGGAAAAGGTGGGCATGTGAAGACAGGCGGAGAACAAAGCGATGCATCCACAAGCCCAGTAATGCCAGGAGCCACCCGAAGTGGGAACAGGCAGGGAAGGGTCCCCCCCAAAGCCTCTGGAGGGGGCATGGCCCCACCAAAACCTGATTTCGAATTTCTAGACTCCTGAATTGTGAGAGAATGAATTTCTGTTGTCCTAAGCCACTCATTTCATTGTACTGTGTTACAGCCACCCTCGGAAACTAATACAGAACCCTTTCACATTAAATATATCATTTCTCAGATTCTCTTAGGGATATTTTTGACTCCATTGTTTTTTGCAGCATATGCTCATGTGATTTTAGGCAAAGGTACTTTGTTTTTATTGAGAACATTAAATGTTGTACATAATGCCTATTTAGATATAGTATTATAATATGTAAGGAAAAATTTGACTACTACCTTTTAAATAAATGATGCAAACAATTTAAATTAATTAAATGCATTAAAAACTACACACTGTGTTTATACACAGACTCCACGCATATTAAAATGCAGACTGATATTTAACTATTTACTACAGCGTCAAAAATAGAAAATCAGCATTTGAAGCAATTATTTTTCTTTTGCTTAATGTCCACTGATTTCTTATTTACTTAAATATTTATGATTTATTTTAAACTGCAAGATGAGAGAAGGTCTCAGTGGCTACTTACAAGCATTTCTCTACTAATAACAAACTATTTTTATTTCCAAAAAACTAGAATTGAATATAATTGCCAGCATTTTCCTGTTTTAATATCAGCTACTAAAGAATGAGAAAGAGTTTAATATGCAACGTAAGCATATTTGAGCTCTAGGAGGGTTTCATTTTAAAGAGGAAAATATTTAAACAATTTGTATTGAGTTATTTAAAGATATGTAATTAAATTCACTGTTCCCAGCCTAGACAACTTTTTGGACTCCTCCGACAGCTCAGAAAGCCCCAGCTAGCAAATCCTGCACTATTCTGCATTAGCAGTTCTCGAACTTTTGACTCCAGGGGCCATTTGCATTTTTAAAAAACACTGAAGATTCCAAAGAGCTTTTGTTTATGTGGTTTGAAATTACAACTAAGAAATGTTTAAAATATTTACTTCATTTAGAAATGCAAAATAGTAACTGCCTTACATGTTAACATAAATAACATACTTTTTATGAAAAATAAACATATTCCTCTCTCCCAAAATGAACAAGAAACATGGCATTGTTTTGCATTTTTGCGCATCTCTTTACTTGATAGACAACTGGATTTTCATATCTTCCACCTTTGACCTACAGCAATATGTTTCAGTTAAAATATAGGAAGAAAATATGGCCTCATATAGATGTATCATTTGGAAGAAGAAAGTATTTTAATAGTTTTTTAAGGGAGGTAATTGTAGATATACTTTTTGATACCATGCCAAAACTTGACAACAGATAGTTTCTTAAAAGTGAGTTGCAATGTGAAAGGTGAAACCCCACCAGAGAGCTTTTCATACAGTTTACTACGTAAAAATCATTGGTCCGTCTTCTGTTCTTAACAGATCTCTTCCTATATGTGACTTGGTGACATCATGCATCGGTCATTTGGATCATATCAGGTAGCTGAGTTATGCAGATCTTCTGAATGTTAACACATCATTATACAATATCCAAAAAATAACATCTGTTAATATCACCATCCATTTCATCAAAAAGCCTTCAAGTATTATTAATTGTCTAGCTCATTATGGCACATGCATGTATTCCAAACATGTATTTTTTTCCTGGAATATTAAAATTTTTAACAGTAAATATTGTCAATTGTTTTCCTTGAAGTATTAGAGCCACTTGATGCACCTTTGGGGAAATTATCTGCCAAATACCCAAGTCTAACTGACCATGGCTTTTTCTCCAGTTGTTCTTTCAAGAGAAAGTGAAATTCTATGAATAAAGCTGGTAGTTCAGCTGGAAACTCAAACAGTAGCCTAACCAGTAAGGAGACAAGATTCATACATACTTCCATTTGCAACAGAAGTCTTTATGAGTGGTTCCATTTTATTATACAAATTCTTTTTTAAATGTATTCAAAGGCTGAACTCCAATAAGCACTAATTTCTACTGCTTTGTCAAAGATATTTTAAGGAAAACGGCTCTTTCTGGCACGTGTGCAGACGAAGAACACAGCAGGCACTGATGCGGTTTGGGGCCACGGCCTTGATGGGCACTAACAGGCTGGCAGTTTCAGCCCTGCTGCTCCGGTGCTCCCAGTGCAAATATCCACAGGGTGAAAAGGGTAAATAATGTCAGCGTATGGCTGTGAAACAATTCTTACCTCACAGATGCCCTACAAGGGCCTCGGAGACCCCCAGTGGTCTGAGGACCACACTTGGAGAACTCCTGCTCTATCCGGCTTCTGGAGAGTCAAAGTAAGAGTTACACAATCAGCACCGGCAAGCCCGGGCCAACTCATCAGTCTGCAGTGTAAGTACAGCCTTCGAAAAGGGAGCTGCCTCCTACCAATTGCTGGGATTTGCCCTCCTGGCCCCCCAACCTGGCTCTGCCCCATGTAACTAGGAAGACGGGGGCCTTCCTAGCAGGAGGCAAGTTGATTTTCCTCACCAGTTTGGTAAGCAGGTTTGCAAAGACAGCTGAGCTGGTCAGGAAAATGCTTCTCTCAGGGACTCTACTTGCCAACCTTGACAATAGCACAGCTTTTGAAGTGACTTGGGCAATTCTAAGAACAACTAGCCCGTTGCATCAATATAACCTTTGGTTTCCTAGTGTCCAGTCCCAGCTCCCTGAGCACTGACGCATGGCCCTCACTGGGCCTTGGCCTCACCTGCCAAATTAGAACAGGAAGGGGAGCAAGACGACGGCCATAGTCCTCTTCAGCAATCTCCTAGAAAGCTGATTTGCATGTTTACTGGCAGCCAGAGTGAGGAACTATCTGGGACGTCTGTGTTGGTTTCTATCATTCCAGCTCTTCTCTGGTTTTGGCAGAGGAAGGTGGGGCACTTTCAAATGTCTCACGAAAGTGACATATTCTGATACCATCATTCTGGGTCTCAAGGACCACCAGCTAATTTCTTTAAAGGCACAGTACCTATAAAGTCATCTGAATAATCCTCAAGATGCTGGCCTGGTCCATATGAATTCTGAGGACATGTAGGTGGGTTACCTAAAGAAGCAAAATAGGTAAACAGGACTGAGCTCCATCACACACTGGAGGTCTTTACCACACACACTTGCTGTTATGAAGTGATAGTTCTAGAAGGTTTAGGAGCAAAGCCAGATCAAAGGGCACTGCAGTTACAGTCCAAGGTAGCCTAATGTCTGTGTCCAGAGTAAGCCCAGGGTAGCTGTGCATGCGTGTGTACATGTGTGCGTGTGTACATGTGTATGTGTGTGTGTGTATGTGTGTGTGAAGTCAAGGGTTGGGGTGGGCGGTGGAGGACACCTGGTGTATCTACTACCTCAATCCAAGCCAGCCTATCCTCCGTGTAGTGACAGTGGTCACCAGATCCCTTCTGGCCAGGATAGAAGTCCCCTTTGTCATGCATTGTAGATGTCCTTCCTCAGACTGGAATGAACCCCTAGGTTTCCTACTTCCTGGACAGCTAGACTTGGGCGCACTACTTAACCCAACCATTTCAGTTTCCCATTAAAAAACCAACCAACAAACAAAACAACTGGAACAACAATAGTACCTACGTCTTACAGGGTTATTCTAAGGATTAAACCACCTAATATTTGTAAAGCTGTTTAGAACAGTATCAGGCACAGTGCACATCCATACACGTATCTGGATGTTCTTTCCAACCCCTACCCCATAGAAGGCATGGAATTCTATTTCCTGGTTCAATCACTGAGTGATATAAACCCACCACTAAAGAGGCAGAAATACTTAGTCACATCTTCAGAACGAAATATAACAAATGTGCAGCAGCATTAAGTTAATCATCCACAAATGTTATTAGAATAAATCACGAATAATGTGCACGCTTTAAGCCCTGCCTAACCATTAACTTTGAAAACTTTCACTTAGCTTTGTGAAGCATGTCCTATAGAACATAACTACCACGGCAGCGGTTCTCAGCTTGTCCAAGCATGAAGACCTCTGGAACTGCTTGAAACACAGACCCTCCGCACACACACAGGGCATGGTGTGTACATACACACATGTTAAGGAAAGAATAGCTCCACTATTCCATTCTTCTAACTTTCTTACTGCCCTTTGCCTGAGAAAAGTTATTGCTTTAAAGGTGACCAAGAATTTAAGAATGCCTTCAAATAAACTTAGACAAGACACATTAGATATCCACTAACAATGGCTGATACCCAAATAGTTTCCACAATTCTTGTATTCATTTTTCAAGGGTCTGTGTTCCTCGGATTAGGAGTCACTTTCCCAGAGGACAAGAATCAACAGAAGCTAAAAATCGCATTCTTGAAGATATTCGAATACATTAAAATAAAAATTGGTTTACCAAGTGAGAGTCAGACCCCAGAATCCAGGCTTCAATAAAAACTGAGTGGCCGCAGCTGCATTCTTGCCTTGGTTAGAGCAGTAGTTCAAGAAGCTAAAGGCCAGCATTTTTTGTCTTAAGTGAGAATAGCTGGCTTTCCTCTCCCTGAAATTTTCCACAGTTGGGCCTTACAATTTTCCATCGTTTTAGCTTTCAAGGATCCGACGCACTGCAGCAAAGACAGCAAACGGGGAAACAGATAATCCCGTGTAGTTTCTGCAGGATCCATGTCTGGCTCCAGAGAGAATAGGAGGGGCCGGAATGAACACAGGTCCATGGAAACATCCCCAAGCAAAAACACAGAAGGTCAATGGACTGGAGAGTTTTCAGAAAGTTCAAAACCAGAAGTAAGAAAGGATTTTAAACTCTCCCCCTTCTGTTGACAGGACTGTCCCCTGTATGGCATAGAACACAATCTTAAGAGCTGGCTTCTGTCCCTTGGATAAAATAGAATTTAAAATAAATATATACATCTGCTGAAATCCCATTTAGAACCAAGTTATTCAGTTCTCTCCTTCTGTTCTTCTCATTCCCTTTGAGAACAAATGTAAAATAACCTTTCACATTATTGCATTTTACTGTCACTTTAAAGAAGGAGTTGTTTTTATTTTAGGAACATAATGTGCAAAGTCATGTTATTTAGCACTACATTACATTCACAGATTATACAAGTTAAATAAAGACACCTTGCTGATTTCTTAATATAGATTCAGCTAAGATTAGTTATGCATCTGCCACCTTAACATTCGGTTTAGGGGGAGTGGGTAGCCTTAGTTAAAAATCACACTTGCATTGCAAGTGCTTAGAATTTCATGGTTCATTTCAGAGCATCCCAATCAAGAATTTAATTATGTCAAAAAAGGAAAAATATCTTCTTAACTACCACAATTACATTCCTTTCCATTTCTTCCCTGCCCCCACCCCAAAGTGGATCAAGTTCCTTAATGCCGCGGATTCGTTTTCTGACCTATGAAATAAGGAGTTTGGTTAGAGGATTTTAAGATACCCTCCAGTTCTATCATGGTGTGATTTTAAGAATACTAGGGGCAGAGAGAAAACAGAGCTAAGAGACTACAGGAACTTTACCAATTCAATCCCTAAACAAGGCATTTATTTCCCAGGCTGCCAGACAAATGTCCCACATGACACTGTCAGCAGATGGCAACTCCAAGTTGAAGGGCAACACACAGGTCTACCACAACCTCAGCTGCACTGTAACATACAAACACCTGCTTAACAACATGCTATTCAACAAATCACTAAATCTTGAAAACACAAACTCCTCCCAACCAGCAGGTGTGTTTGGGCATCAGGATGGACTGAAACTAATGACAGATTAATCTGTGTGTGTGTGGGAGGAGGAAGGTCTTATTCTTCTTGGATCAGCAAATCTAACAATAACTTCCGGGCTGAGTGGCAAAGTGTTTATGCTTGCAAGTTTCAATAAATGCAGAGTATAATTCTTTATGCTGCCGAATTACGTACATAATTCACTCTGCTGGTGGCTAATACCTTGATTGGATCAATTAAATGAGGATCTAACTGGTGACAAGTCATATTCTCTCATCAAACAGAGCCTGAAGCAAAGATTTACATGCAAGCAGTTTATCTGGGAAGGTGAACCCAGAGGGCAGAAATAAGGGCCAGGATAGTAAAATAAAGGAGGAAAAACTGACACGAGAATGTTTATGGAGTTGGCCACGTGGTGATGTGTTGTTCAGTTCTGCAAGACTTTCCAGAGAGCCTTAAGAAATGCATCTCGGAACCATGCATGCAAAGGAAGAAAGAAGGAAGCATTTATCCCTCAGCATCCATTACCCATGTGTCAAGGTTTGCCTCACGGGGGTCAGTCTTCCCCCGCTTTCTATTTACACATCTGTGAGTGCCCCGTCAGCGCTCACGGGGCTGCATGACGAAACCAGAGGAGTACCTGGGCACAAAGCAAGAGGCAGCGGCTTAAGTCAATGAGATGTCAGGCTGCTAATTGAAGCCTGTGTAGAACTGCTTGTTTAGCAGTGGCTGGAACAGATTAAGGCCAAGATTACTTAAAATGGCGAACAGAAGTGCCAGGCAGGTATATCAGTCAGGATAGGCCCGTTAGGCTGCAGTAACTAATGGCCCCACAATTTCACTGCCTCATAACAAAGATTTTTTTTTCTTGTGCTGCAGATCTAACCTGGGTCCACTGCGGTTCTGTGCCACCTTCTTTACTCTGAGACCAAAGGTGACAAAACGGTCTCTGTCAGGAACACTGCCAGTCATTGTGGGTTCAGGGGAAATATTAAATCTGTGAATGAGGCACAGTTTTGTAAAGCTTTTGCCTGGAAGAGATCCTCACTGCTCTAGTTCCCTTTCATGGACCAAAGCATGTCACCTGCCTATTCTTAGTTCAAAAGGCGAAGATATAGAATCCTACAAGGGAGGGGCAATGGAGAAGAACGGTTTGGAGTCCATTAATACAATCTATCACACTATGCCTTAACTTTCATGGGAGAAAAACCACGGTTGCTTTTTACATATTTTGTGTATATGACAAAGCTTTTGAGAGAAAATTCATCCCCTCTCCTAACCAACCCCAGCCACCCTCTCTTCCCATATCCGCATCTAATTCTTGTGCACTAAGAAATCTTTCTTTTCAAATGTGTATTTGGGCTAAAATACAGGGTCCACTATATGAAAACTTCCTTTCTAACCTACCCTGGGTAGAAACATACAGGAGGCATAATTCTAAGAATGAGCCTGATGACCTGCCTTGTCCAACCCCTTCTAAGTGTGGGTGGAACCTGTTGATAATATATGATGAGAGTCACTGTCTCCATCAGGTTAAATTACATGACAAAAAGCAGATTCTGCAGGTGGGCCTAATCTAGACCTGGTCCTTTAAAAGCATAGTGTTTCTCTGGCTAGCAGGAAGAGAGTCGGAGAGATGGGGAGTGTGAGAAGGACTTGACCCACCGCTGCTGGTTAGAGGATGGAGGCGCTGCATGAGAAGGGACTTGGTCAGCTTCTAGATGCAGGCAGTAGCCCATGGCTAACAGCCAAAAAAGCAAGGGGGACCCTGGATCTATAGCTCTCAGGAGGTGGATTCCCCCAAAGCCTAACTGAGCTTAGAAGCAGATTCTCCCCCTAAATCCTCCAGGTCTGAAACCAGGCTGACTGATACCTTGATTTTGGCCTTACAAGATCCTGAGCAGAAAACCCAGGCCAGCTTCCCCAGAATATTGACCTACTGAATGATGGGATAATAAATGGGTGTTATTTTTCGCCATTACGTTCCTGGTAATTTGTCATGCAGCAACAGAAAACTAATACAACATGTAACCAGATGTATCAGTGGAAATGTTTTACTGTTAAACAGCTAAATAATGATTCTTTCCAACCTTCAGAATGTATGACATTACCTGAATGAAAAAAGAAAGGACTTCCCACAGAGGGAGAGAAGACAAGGGTCACTGATGGAAAAGCAGGACCCAAGGCAGGACAGACTGACAGAGAACACGGCGGCATTCACTCTGCCAGGCGGTGGCCTTGCGTCTGCGCTGGGCCGCCAACCTCTCTGAAGGACAGAAAGAGGCAGAGTGCCCGGGATAAACACTAAGAGGAGCCAAATCACAAGTGAGAGGAATTGGGGTACAACCACATGATTTTCTTTCTGAATCTTAGTACACGGGGTTGGGAAGAGAGGGGGGAGAGCACCAAATTGTTTAAAAGATGCCATGCGTCTATGGCCATTTTCCATTTATAAATTCACACGATTACGTGCAGAGAGTTCAGAAGCGTACACACTGCAGGAGAGGAAGCACCGTTCACCTAATGTCCTCCTCTGTCCTTTTCCTTGGCACCAACGAAGACTATACTTTGTAGGCTCCCCTATAAACAGGTTGGGGAGATTTGATGAAGTTCTGGTCAATGGGATGTAAGTAGAAATAATAGAAGTCATTTGCAGGGCACACTCTTAAAAAATATCCTGAGCCAGTCTTCAGTTCTCTTGTGCCTGGGGAGGCCATGTGTTGAGGTGACAGGCCTGTAGATGCAGGGAGCCTGGGTCCCTGAGTCACTGGGTGGAAGACAGCCTCCACTGACATCCACTGGACTTTGCAGAAATGAGTTTTTGCTATGTTGAGGTTTTGAGATTGGGGTGTGTGTTGGGGGACGTTATTTTCTTATTACAACATAGCTTACTAATATATTATCCCAAATAATATACATATATTTTCTCATTTGAGTTGATTTAACAGGTTTAGGCAGAATTTCTTTATCTTTGAGTTTTTAGATTTAGTATAACATCCAAGCATTACACAAGAACATTAACATAGGAATTTGAATATCAAATTTAGTTACTGTTATAAGAAATTCATATTCTTACACATCTGATATTTACACTGGATTTGTGTCTTACATAAAATTACAATGAGAAGCATGTAAATCCTAAAATACACACACACATATACCTATAAATTTCCATATACCATAATTATTAATAACATGGATAATGACAAATTCCTTCCTGCAATGCCAATTTAAAGTGGACTTATCATCACCGTCATCCCTGTCCCCCACCACCCCCACTCCCAAATCTTTTCAGCTTGAGTTAAGCAATGGCAACCTGGAACAAAGATGAATTTAAAATGAAAACTAGCATTTGCTTAACGTGAAGAAGGACTCACAACGAGAAGTGAAATTATTTTCCTGAATATTCAGAAAAGATGTTAACTATTTATAAACCAGGCTAACTCAATCACCCATTTTCCCATTTATCTGAAATGAATTCCCAAAGACCTAAGAAGAGACAAAGGCCAATCCATATCCTTTAATGTACAAGATTATAATTAACCTAATGTCTGTTTCAAATTTACTATTATCTATTAAAAAATAAATTATTTTACAGCCCTCTAATGCAGCTTTTAAGCTTTAAATCACTGACCATAACTAATAAGCAGCTTAATAGCAAGAACACCCTAAATAGAGCCACAAATCGCAATTTCACTAAGTGTAAATCATCATTTTTAACGCAAAGGCAACAGCAAATCTCTGTAATTACTGGGTGCATTTTGAATCGCTTTTATTATTACTGCACTGGTCCCATTAAAAAATCCAAAACACTGAACTGCATGGAATATAAAACTGGAATTATGGTACCCCACAAAGTCTAATTGAAATCCATAAATTTTCTACTATTCAGAATTATTTTGTTGCCAAAGAATTTCAGCTATTTGGAATTACCTTTGAAAACACTTGCTCGGTCTAGAGCAATAAAGTAAGCGCATTTACACTGCCAACTTTGGGGAGTGAATTCTGGGGCAAAATTATGGATGGTTTCTTATTCACTGAGGATGTTACATTTCTAAAGTAAACCATAATATGCAAAAAAAATGAAATGAAAAAATCAAATCGAATATGCCACCCACAAAGGCTATTGAATAGTGCATCTCTTCCCGAATCCCCAGTGGGTGTACTGTAATTTGACTACAGCAGACTCTGCCACATCAGTGTTACATCTCGTTACTATAAATTTACCAAAGGAACAATGACAGCTGCCTTCCTTGTGTGTCTCTAAGAAGTAAACGCAGGATGAGCCCCAAGCTGTTCTGAGGAATGGTGATATACTATGAACACAACTTTCCACGTATGTTCAATGGTGAATGATTTATTTTATTTTTTAAAATATTTTATTGCTTTATTTTTAGAGAGAGGGGAAGGGATGGCGAGAGAGAGGGAGAGAAACATCAATGTGTGGTTGCCTCTCACGTGGCCCCCACTGGGGACCTGGCCCACAACCCAGGCATGTGCCCTGACTGGGAATCGAACCATGACCCTTTGGTTCACAGCCCTCGCTCAATCCACTGAGCCACACCAGCCAGGGCTAATGGTGAGTGATTTAATAACTGCCTCTTAGATGTGTTCCACAATTGCCGGAGTTGACATGAGTGTGTGTATGTAGATACAGCATGTACTGTTTACATCACATGGCTGAGCATGCTGTGCAATCACCCTCCTACAATCAAAGACTCCATACATTGACTCTGACTAATTTGCCTGATGCCCACAATCGAGGTCCCGGCACCGCAAAACTGACAGTTTTCTTATGAAGAGGTTGTGCTACCATAGGGAGTCTTCTTATAAATGATATGCATTACAAATGTCATTTCACGGTATCCTCGCACCTCACAGGTGTTAGTCTCCTTTGGGTATCTTTATAATCTTAAATATACCTTTTCTACTACCTTTAAAAAGGGAGGGTCTTGTTCTCCTTTGAGCATTCTTTCCCACTCTGCACATCCGCTTATATTTTACATTCTTCTGGAACGCCTCCACTGCTCCTCCCAACTCAGATCTGGACCCGACCTGAATGCCATTCTTTAGGTTATAAATTCCCAGATCAGCCAATCCAGAAGAATTCATTCTCCTTATTTTAAAATCTTTATTTAAAAACCATCCTGATTTTCCATCTTTATTGCTTTAGCTATCACTTAACTTAGGCATTTAATATTTCACAAATTTCTGTCCCTTCTTATCAACTACTGTAAGCTCATCAAGAGAGACAATAGCTATATGTTGGAGGGTCAGCAACAGGGGAGTGGGAGGAGGAGAGAGGGGGAAAAGGTACAGAGAATAAGTAGCATAGATGGTGGGTAGAAAATAGACAGGGGGAGGGCAAGAATAGTGTGGGAAATGTAGAAGCTAAAGAACTCCTAAGTATGACACATGGACATGAATTAAAGGGGGGAATGTTGGTGGGAGGGGGTGTGCAGGGTGGAGGGAATGAAGGGGGAAAATGGGACAACTATAATAGCATAATCAATAAACTATATTAAAAAAGAAAAAAAAGAAAATTGACCAGAATTCTAAATACTTAACATTTGTATAATTTTAGAACTAGGTGTCTTTTCTTAAGTTATTTAGTTCTAAATGTTGTATATTTTGATCACTATACTCAATTTAGCAAATCAAGCACATAAAAACCAATACAAAGACCCAGTAAATTTTTTAAAAAATTAAAATTTTCATTCTCCTATAGAAGTTAAGTTATATAATTCTGACTTCATTCTCTTTAGAACTTTCTCCAACAATGGAGTCCTATCTGCCAGGATGCTCTCGTGTGAAATTGTCAAAACGACACCTGTGTTTGAGCAAATCAATGCGAGCAAAGAATAAATGGCTCGTTTTTCAAGAGAGAAAAAGAACTTTGCGGTTAGAAGGAATGAGACTTCAAATCTTGATTTTTGTCGCTCTGTGATCTGGGGCACTGGTTCAGTGGTTTTAAAAACCCAGGATGAGGAGGTAGGGTTAGACTGATACCCATCAGTGATTCTCAAACCCTGATGCCCAGGGTGGCCCAGCCTTCGATGGTGGGGGTGGGGCTCCTACTCCTTGCAGCAATCCCTCACTCACAGAAGGTACTTTTGACTGTTTTTGGCTTTGAGATTTCTCGTGAGACTTTTCCACAAAAAGGGTTCTACAAAAAATTAAAAATTAAAAAATTTAAAACACTGAAAATCCCATCCTTTCACCTGTGAGATGGCATGTTCCTACAAATGCTGTCATTTCATATTGCAGAAAACTCAGGCTCAAAAGCAGAAGGGCCCACCTCCCTCAGGGCTCCAACTGAAAGTAGCCAATGGCAGAACAGGGATCGGACCCGTATTTCACTTATAGTCACTCTCCCTAGTTCCAGGTGCCGCAGGCCATCTCCACACTGTGGCAGGAGGTCACCTGCCCTCCTAACCCCGTGTCACGGTCCAGGCCAAGGATTTGCTCTGGGGATTGTGATGGTTAATTTTGTGTGTCTACTTGGCTTGGCCATGGTACCCAGTTTTTTTGGTTGCTGCAAGGCATTTTTTAGATGTGATTAATGTTTAAATCAGCAGACTTTGAGTAAGTAGGTTGCCCTGCATAATGTGGGTGGGCCTCATCCAACCTGTTGAAGGCCTTAAGAGAAAAGACTGAAGCACCCCACCCCTGCCCCCGAGAAGGAATAGGGAAGGATTCTCCCTCCAGGCTGCTTTCAGACATGAGACTACAATGTCAACTCTTCCCCAGGTCTCCAGCCTGCCAGCCTGCCCTGTGGATTTCAGACTCGCCAGCCCCCACAATGGTGTGAGCCAATTTCTTTAAATCAATTGAATGATCAATCAATGTCTCTTTGTAGCTTTCTCTTCTCTTCTCTTCTCTTCTCTTCTCTTCTCTTCTCTTCTCTTCTCTTCTCTTCTCTTCTCTTCTCCTCTCTCCTCTCTTCTCTTCTCTCTTTTCCTCTCCTCCCCTCTCCTTCTTTTCTCCTCTCTTCTCTCTTCCTCACTCTTCCTTTCTCCTTTCTCCCCTCTTCTCTCCTCTCTCCCCTCTCTGCTCTCTCTCTCCCTCACAAACCCTCTGGTTCTGTTTCTCTAACACAGAGCTCTTCATCCTGATGAACTTGCAGTGACTCTGTAATCTGCCACCCCTGATATTCCTGTGAATCCTGTAGTCTACCTTCCCAATCTCAGCCTGAAAGCTTGCTCCATCTCTTAAATGATCAAAGACAAGTCCACCGTGCACCTAAAGCCTCAGGGATTCTTACCTGGGTTTTCTCAGGCCTTTTACTTAATTGTGTATTCTGTTCCTTAAAAAGGGCCTGCTCAATTTTTAAAAGCTTCATGCCTCATAAAACCTGGCTCTGCACTTGGGTTCAATGGATTAGTCTGGGGCCCTACATTACCTAGAATCTGAACTCTGCACGTGCTGACCTTGCCAATGGCAGTGTGGCCAGACTCCTTCCCTTCCTGGCGCCTGACCAACCCCGAGGCACGCTGCACTGCAGCACGTTCACCGCGGGAAGTGAAATGCAGCTGTCCTTCAAATCCCAGCCCAGAACTCAAGTAACTTTACCACCAAACGTCATAGAAATTACAACAGTAAGGTCTCAGTGGGGTGCCGCTAAACATTTAATAACTGGCTCTCGAGGGGGAGGGAATGTACGCACACATACACATTCATACATTATAAATTTTACTACCGTAAAGGATGTGTAACACACCATTTGCAAAAGGATAATAAACTCTACAATATCCCTTATTGTAAATTCCACTTATCCAACTGACTCTCACAGAACGCTTCTACTGACATGGGCTAAATTCTTCTATTGGAAGCCAACCTATACAGCCTGTATTATAATAATGAGTACAGTTGCGACATGAAGGTTGGCTGACAGGTGTGTATACATAAATGAATAAGATGCAAATGGATGCAACTGTCCTTCCAGTGAGCACTGCATTCAGCGCAGTGTTTGCTGGGTGCTGGGCCTCGGGGCTGAAGAGCTGAAGAGCCACTGGCCTGCCTCCACATCTTATGGAACTAAGCAGTCTTAAAACAGCAATTATCTTGCTAATAATATGAGATTACAATTAAGTACTGTAATTTCAGGCTGAACATTTTAAATGCATTGCCAAATTCAATCCTACAATTTACATAATCCTAACTGACTATTATGACTTTACTGTAGATTTCCTACGTGGACTGGACTTTCCTCGCATAAACACAATTACAGTATTTTTCTAAAATATGAGGACAAAAATTAATCGAGCATTTTCAAGGCTAAAGAACCTCTTTAATCCCTAAGATTTTTTTAAAACAGAAAAAAGAATTATTTTTAAATCCATGAATGTTTAAATGTCCTGGGATCACTGAAATATATATCCTGGTTTTGTTACATAGCCTTCTCAAGCCAGGAAGGATCTACAGTAGGAAAAAAAAGGCATATGTTTTATAAACAGAACACTATTTAACTGTGCATTAGTCAAAGACAGTCATTTACAATTTTAAATAAGGCTAATTGCAAAGGAAAGTAGGTCAAGTTCATACAGAGGTTAACTTGGATTAACGTGGATATGTGTGCCATGATTTTGTCATTCTCAGAAAACATATTAAGACGTTAAACAGCAGAAATTGCAAAGAAGGCTGACTCCACAAACGCCAGCTCTCAGGACCCAGAACACGACTCCTCTCCCAGCGTTTGGGAGCCACGGGTCTGCCACACACAGTCACGCATTCTCCAACGCCAGGCCACGTCACTGCACACTCCCGCGCTCTTCCTTTCCGTTGGTGATTCTGAGCGTTGACAACAAATCCTTTGTCTGCAAGGTTTGCATCTCCCTGGTTGCTATGCCTATTGAGGTAATTGCACAATCCTCAACAATAACGACAAAGATTTCAAAAACCAAATGAAACAAAACCACAAGCCAGCTGAGGCTGAGGAGGCAGGGGCTGAGGCTGGATGGCACACCTCCAAGACGCCGGCTAACCGAAGGAGCTGGAGGGCTCCAGAGGGCACCGTGGGCTGCTTGCTTCACTTCGCACTTCTCTGCAGAAGGGAAATGAGAACTGACATGCCCATCACTCAGGAAAGCTGTCTGCACCTGCCCCCTGCACACTACACACTGGCCCTGCACGAGGTGAACTCCAGCAAGCGCGGGGCACGTGTGTGTGCCCGCACTCACGCGATTCCTGTCCATGCCATCTCAACTCGTGGTCAAAAATCTAGGAGTATTACCAAAGAGAAATCTCGAACGTAGATGAGAACTATATTCCTTCCTGTGGCAAAAACTCTCACTGTGTTTGTTTAACGGTTCTTTTTTTTTAAAAAACAGAACCTAGATTTCAGAAAACATCTTCCCATATATGATAAAGACTAACCCACTTTAACAAAAGACCACCATAAGAAAAAATGCCGAAGAACCCCAACTGTATATAACATTTTAAAATGTCCTCTCAACCCATCTCTAAAATTAATAAATCTTTTAAATTAACTTTATTCTTTTAAACACACAATATAAATCATAAGTATCTCAGTTACTATTGCATTGTATACACTGGGCAGACCCTGAAAGAATTATTTTATGATAATATGCAAAAACCGTTTTACATTACAAGGTATTTGCAAGCTCCCAACTTACTTTGGTTGCATATTTCAATATGTTCTAAGATGCATATAGTACTAGTAACATAAGTGATGTGAGAAGCGTTAATATATACTGACTGCTTTTGTCCTAAGGTGGAGATGAAGTAGGCAGCAAGTACACAGGGTCCAATAAAATCTTTAGTGATGAACGTATTCTGTATTCTGCGTTTTCTGAGTCCTACCCCACTTTATGCAAACCTCCTGGAGGGCTTCCTGTGACGTTATGTACAATGAAGCAACAATGACCTCCAATGTTTCTGTGTATCTTAACAACATAAAGAAATAACTTATTTGTGTGCATGCCTCAGAAGTGAGACACTTCAAGTTTACACTAGTAACAGAATCAAATGTTCAATTCCCGAAGATAAATCCACCTAAGTTGCATTTAAATTGGTATTCATCAAATTATTGGAATAAGGCCAAGAAAAAAGATATTATAACAGTTTAACACAGGAATAAATGGCCCACTTTATTTGATAAGGTTACAAAACAATACTTAAGATGTTTTTACAGTTGAAACATATGATTGCCAACTTAAGAGAACTTATTTCTTCGATCTGCATAAATATGGCTGCAAAAGCTGACATTTTGCTAATAGTTCTATTGTTAATATGCCTGCAAATAGATCTATCATTTTCATCTTTAATAAAAGCTAACACTGAATATATATTAGATTAGTAAACTTACTGAGTGCTTACTACATATCAAGGACTATACTAAGTGCTTGATACACATTTTTCTCTTTTAACCCTCAGAACAATCTCATGGGGTAGGAAACAATATTATCTTTCATGTATAGATAAGGAAAGAGCGGCAGAGAAAGGTTAAGCCACCTGCCTGAGGTCATACAGATCAGAAGTGAAGGAGCCTGGTGCATGACTTGAGGGCCTGGGATCCCATTAACTGTACTGTTTAGCATTTGTTTTGCTTATTATTCTCTAGTAAACATCACAAAATGATGCTATGGATTTATGGTCATAGTTTCCAAACTTACTTAAAATGATGGCAGTAGGACAGCTCCTGGATATGCTAGAGACCAAGCTCATCAGAAGGAACCACTTTTACTGGACAATGACCTAGTCCTATCAGCTTCTGAGCCATTAGATTCAAGCTGAGGTTCCCACCCTGTGTGACCCGAATTGACTTAAACCCCAACGTGACTCCTTGCCAGGCGGTAGAGCACAGATAAATCTGCTCAGGTCAGCACTGCAGGCTCAATTGTGTTCCCCTTTAAAATTACTAGGTCGAAATGCCACCCTCCAGCATCTTGGAACGGGACTGCATGAAAGACAGGGCCTTTAAAGAGGTAATTATGAAAAATAAGGGCCTATGGATGGGTCCTAAATGACGGCCTGTGCCTTTGTGAGGAAGGGAACTCAGGAGATTGGAGCACAGACAACACGCAGACTGAGGAGTGACCACATGAGGACACGGTGAGAAGACGATCATCTGCAAAGCAAGGAGGGACGCTCCAGAAGAAGCTAAACTTGTCCGCACTTTGATCTTGGACTTCTATCTAGCCTCCAGAAATGTTAGAAGATAAATGTCTGTCGTTTAAACCACCCGGACGGTGGTATTTGTTATGGCGGCCCTGGCAAACTAAAACAGGCAGTGACGATGTCTACGCTTCATGCTTTCAGGGTTGCCCTGTGCGTGAGTTCTATGCTCCCGACCCTAAAAACAGACAAATTAATGGATCAGCATGGGAGCAACGTAGCAGACAAAGTTTTTTAAACCAAAGCTCAGAAGATAGAGGGCAAGGGGTCACAAAATAAATGGGGTACCTGTGGATACAGAGATAAAGACTTCCTGAAGAGAGAATAGAAATCAAAATATGGTAAAAAGTATGAAGGAGTGTTGTAAAATAAATAGATGTAGGTAACTCTCCAAATTAATATATCGGACGGGCCCCAGTGGGTGCAGTGAATTTTAAACTCCTTAGCAGTCGAGTCCCTCAACAAGTCAGCCCAATCCTGAGCTGCACCCTACACCGTAGAACCGCTGGCCTCCACCCTATACTACCCTCCACGGACCACTCGTCAGTCCTTTCCTGGAACTTTCTTTACGGTGAGACTTCGTTCTGCTCTTTGATGCACACATTCGTTCATTCAACGAAGATTTGCAGCAAGGTGCCAAATGTACAAAAGTCTGTAAAATGGACAAGATCCTTGTAGAACTCACAGTCTAGTGCCCTCAGTTTCCAGCTCCTAGTCCACAGTGTGGCTCCGCCAAGTGAAATCCTGTTTACCTTTCCCATGCCAGTTACTCTCCCAAAGAGCCTCCAAAGCTCCAATCAAAATGAATAGCTCTCTCTGCGGTGCTCCCACAGAACTTGGTTTATCCTTCATTTTGGTATTCAGATCCTACTGAAATGTTACATATACTTACTTATGAATATGTATTATATTGGAATTTGTGGATGTATTTGTGTGTGTGTGCACAGGCACATGCTCAGGCACGTACAGATACAGAGGCAAAGGTCAAGTGTACATGCACACGCTCAGGGGACTGAGACAGAGACAGGTAGGGACAGCAATAGACTCAGAGATAAAGATCTTCCTCCAATGGCAAATGCCACTAGGGCACAATTTATACCTTAGTTACCTTTGAATTCCCCACTTAACACCTAACATTGCCTTGCAGGTTCTTGGTGTTCAATAAATATTTGCTGAATATAACTAATACTATTAATTATTAATAATCAGTAATATGCTAGGTGCATAACTAAACAAAAATATGCAACTCATCAAATCTAATCCTAAACATGGCTAGGTTTATAATATTTTTCCTACAAAACACTATTCTCCATTTTCTTGGCAAATGTTCATGCTTTTTAGTTGAATGGCAAGAAGCCCATTTCATCATCAGTGACCTCTGCCTCGGGAACTCATTTTTCCCAAGTGGTGTGTAGGTGCCACTGATGAAATGCCCAAAGGGCAGGTGTGGTCTCTGTGGTGTGTCCAAGAGTAACAGCCAGAGGCGGTACTGTATCTGCTCAATGGAGCTTTACGATGGGTACCCAGACGGATCTCTTATCACCATCCTAAAACCACCCAGCTTTCCAGAAGGTATTCTGCTTTCTCAGTGTGTTTTTGTACCTGTTGGGACGTATATCCACAGACTGACCCTGCTGAAGGAGAATTTGTCAGGCACAGTCAGGAACATTGACAGTCTCTGGTGCTTCTCCAACAGAGGCTGCCAGATGATTCTCTCTT
Organism: Anoura caudifer; assembly: GCA_004027475.1. Classification (NCBI taxonomy): domain Eukaryota; kingdom Metazoa; phylum Chordata; class Mammalia; order Chiroptera; family Phyllostomidae; genus Anoura; species Anoura caudifer. The sequence goes on along the minus strand of PVKU01005861.1, from coordinate 76,659 downwards.
TGTCAAACTTTGTGACATAGGTGTCAGCTGACTTTTGCCTCAAGAAACTAATCACCACGGCTCACACCACAGTTAAAAATCTTTACAGCTCTGGCTGGGTGACTCGGTTGGAGAGTGATCCCGTATACCAAAACGAAATTTTACCCTTTGCAACAGCATGGATGGACCTGAAGAACATTCTGCTAAGTGAAATAAGCCAGTCAGAGAAAGACAGATCCCGTCTGATTCACTCACATGTGGAATCTAATGAACAAACTGAACTAACAAGCAACACAGACGCAGACTCACAGATGGAGAGCAGGATGAAGGCAGTGGTGTGGGAAGATTAGGGCGTGGAGGGACTGAGCAAAAAGGAAACAGGACTCATGGACATGGACAAGAGTGTGGTGATGGCTGGGGGAGGAGGGTGTAAGGGGACTAAATGGTAATGGAAAAAATATGATAAAGATTAAATCACTAGAAAAATAAAAATAAAAAAATAAAAATCTGAACAGCTCTCTTTACTATGTTGATGGTTGTGGTTTAAGCTTGACCACTCCACTGAGACTAAAAACAGTGCCAAGTCAAAAATGGGGAAAAGTTACAATGCCATCCCTTGTCACTTCCAGCTACCTATACTCTGGATATCCGCTGAGCTTACTGAAAGGTCATATACTATTCACGCAGATCAAGTTCTTTTTTTTTGTTGTTTTCTTTTGTCGTAATGTCCCACGGACTTTGCAAAAAGTTTCAAAAAGGCAAAATTGATGACTAGCTTGCCTCCAACACACACCCCTTCAAGGATCAGCCACACACGTCATCACCTCCTGATGAAATCTTCCTGCGCCTCAGACTGGACGCCGGTTCCACGGACTCCCATAAGAGGCTCCCTCACCTGCTCACCGTACTTACCACACGGCGTGCACTGAGTCCCCCTCGACTGGTCTGTGTTCACAGCAGTTTTGGGGGGCACAGAGCGAGTCTTATCCTTCAAGGTCAATCCACCACCTAACACACTGACTGACATGGAGAGCGGTCAAAAACATATTTTGAATAAATGCAGAAATGCGTCTACGCAATAGCATAATCAAACATTAATTCTGGGTAAAATAGTAAATGGATGTCAGTTCTTACTTGAGGACATCAACGGTGCTTGGGACCTTACACCTCAGTCCCTTAGTATATGTAGAAGTCAAGCAACACCAACGCCATCACAACAGCATTATTGGAGTACTTACCATGTCCCGGGGACTTTTCTAAGTTCTTTATGTGTTTTATTTAGTTCAACAAGTCTAAAAAATATCACATAGGATATGTACAATTCCTATCCCACTTTAGAGTTAAGGAAACTAAGGCCCCCAGAAGTAAAGTGATCAGTTCAAGGTCCCTCCGAGAGCATTATCATAGACAGAAATTGCCAAATGTTTTTAGTTACACTTTAAATCACTTTCTGAGAAACTACCACATGTTCTTATAGAGTCAAATAGCACTTTGGACAGATCTGTAGAGATACAATTTGCATACAATAATTTACCCTTCATATCTATACAGCCCAGTGAGTTTCACTATGTAAAATTTATTATAGTTTATTTTTTATAAAAAGTACGTAACATCAGCACCTACCCTTAAATCAGTTAATTCATGAAATCATTTTTTTTTTTAGAATACATACTGGTATTGAAACAGTTTGAAGAAATGCAATGGCCATCTACAGAAAAAAATTAGTGTGGGTTTGCTGCATTCTATCTCCCTCATATTTTATATTTTGAATCTGCATACATAAAAAAATTAAAATTTTCAAACACTTTATATTCAGCGATTATTTAAAAACTACACTGTTCTCCTGCTATAGTCTTCATAAAGGATTTAAAGTTTCAAGTAAAAATAAAAAGATACCAGGGCAACTCTGCTGTACCTTTCGGCAGCATTTTTACATGGAACAGTATGAGTCAACATAAAAACACGGAGCGCCCCACGGATCTGCGCGCCGCCCTTGCACAGCAGCCACACTGATCTTCCCCGCATCGCTCTGACATCAGAAGGTGTGCGGCCGAAGTGAGCACTGGTTTTGCCTTTTCCAGAATATCATATAAATGGAATCGTGTACTATGTAGTCCTTTGTGTCTAGCTTCTTTCATTCTGCCTGCTTTTGAGGTCTATCCGTGTTATTGCAAGTATCGGTGATTTGTTCTGTTTTCTTGCTCAGTAGCATTTCATGTTATGAATATATGACAATCTGTTCATCCATTCACAAACTGATGGAGATTTGGGTTATTTCAAGTTTGGGCTATTTTAAGTAAAGCTTCTGTGTGTATTCATATAGGGGTCACGGTACGGGCATATGTTTAAGGTCTCTTGGGTAGACAGCTGTGAGTGGATCTGCTCGGTTATATGGTAAGTTACGGTAAGTGTCTGTTCACCTTTTTAAAAAATGTCTGTTTTACTCTCACCCAAGAAAAAAAATTTTTTTTCATTGCTTTTAGAGAGAGAAAGGCAGAGAGGAAGGGAGAAAGAGAAACAACAATCAGTTGCCTTCTGTGCACACCTGGACTGGGGGTCTGACCCGCCACCTAAGCAGGTGCCCTGACCAGGAATCAAACCCACAATGCTCCAACCACCTGAGCCACACTGGCCAGGGCGGCTTCTGGCCACCTTTATAAGAAACTGGCAAACTGTTTTACAGAGTGGCTGAACCATCCTGCTTCCTTATCAGAAATGTATGAGTTCTACTTACTTTACATTCTTAACTGCGCTTGGCTTGACAGGCTTTCTAATTCCAGCCATACTAATGGCGTGTCCTTGTGGTTTGAATTTGCATTGATCTAACGGCTCACGATGTTGAATATCTTTGCACGTGCATAACTGCAATCCATATAGCTTCTTCAGTGAAGGTATAAATGTTTGTCCGCTTCCTGTTGAAATGACTTTCTTTTTATCAGCGAGTTGTAAGAGTTCTTTATATATTCTAGTTATCAGTCCTTATCAGATAGGCACTTCGAAAGTTCTTTCTCCCAGTCTCTGGCTTGACCTTTTATATCCTTATCAATATGTTTCAAACATATTCCTTAACAATGTAATATTTAATAAACTTTATTTTTAGAACAGTTTTAGATTTACAGAAAAAGGAAAAAGAAAATTTAAAAGTACCATGAGTTCCCATATAAACCCACCCTCAGTTTCCCTTATTATTAACAGCTTACACTAGGATGGTATGTATTTTATAATTAATAGCCATTTTTAAAATTCTTACCTGACAGTTGTAACATCCTGGCCATTCTTGGGTTTAGTTCTAGTGACTGTTTTTTCTCTTGGTAGGCAATATTTTTTTTTCCTTTTTTTTTTTTTCTGGTATATCTTGTAATTTTTTCATTAAATGCAAAACATGGTATCTGAAAGGACAGCTGAGACTGAGGTCACTGGCATTTACTTCTGGAATGGGTGTCAGGCTACTACTGTGCGTAGTTGATCCATCTGAAAGTTGTTGAGGTGGGTTTGTGTTTTGTTGTTGCCATGGTAACCTTCAGTGCAACAAACACTATGATCTCCAGTGGTAGATGCCAGCCACCTTGTGTTTAGTGTGAGGTCTGAGTGACAAATGGGTGTGAGTTTTAGGGTTTTTTTTTTTTTTGAATCTATAAAATTTTAGTTGATGTACAATACTATATCTCAATACTATATCTGTTTCAGGTGCACAACATAGTAATTAGACATTTATATACCTTACAAAATGGTAAGCCTGGTGGGTCTAGTAACCACCTGACACTATACAAAGTTACTACGTTAGTGATGCTGCCCATGTTCCCTGTACACTGTATCTCTCTGACTTATAACTGGAAGCTTGCATCTCTTAATGACAGAGGGTTTTTCTTAGTGTTCCTGCTCCACACGTACACAACAGAGTGCCTCTCTGTGCCCATGTTCTTTCCCCAGATTCAGGCTTGTTACTCCACGGTAGGGTCAGAATGTGTCTGCTTTGTTCTCCTGCTGCAGCCTCGGTCACGGACAGACCTTGTGAACGTGAGCGTCAGAGGTGGGGCTTTCTCAGCATTCCTGCCTCTTCCACCCACGAGTAACAGCCAATCACTACCCAGTATTGTCGCTGCGTCTTGGGTCTACGTCTGATCCTGTTCAGCTATGGCAGACCTCTATTCAATATTGGTTCAAATTCTGAGCACAAGTGAACTTCCCACCCCTCCCTTGGTGCAGGGCTGGAAGATTATGTTGTCTACCCTCATCCCAACAACTGCCAATCTTTGCCTGGACCCAAGTGTTTGGTCAGCTTTCCTGCCCATCCCCTGCCTATGGGACAGTGTGTGTGTCCTATAACAGGAGAGTGGGGACACTGGGGGATTTTGTGCCTGTCTCCGAGCGGCACTGATCATCACCCGCATGCTGGCACCATTGAGGGGCTCTCTGGTTTCCTGCCCCGTTCCCAATCTTTCCCGAGTATCTTGTGGAGGCTGATGGTAAAAAGTGACAAGTAGATACAGATCCTCTTTATGCCTGGGGGTCCTGGCAGTTTGAAATTATGCTAGCCTGTTCTCCAATAGCTTTTAAAGATTTACAAAAAATTTAGTTTTTTTCTTTGTATGTTCTTTGATGGCTACTAATCCTCCAGCTTGGGCTCTGCCAAGACAAAACAATGACGCGTCCCTTCTGTCCTTGGAATTTGTACTACCTGACTGCCTGTACACCTCAGGTGAATGAATGAAAAAAACAAGGAGTGACAACATAGGTTATCCATCTTTTTTCTCGTGATTGAAGTGGGAGCAATATTTTCTTGCAGCTTCCTACACCTGAAGTAAAATCAAAGTTCTAGAGTTTAATATTATTTAAAACAAGTTATTAATCCTATAGGATATTCCAGTATAACCAAAGCTGTCTCATTATTTTTAAACTCCTCTTTTCTTCCAACAAGATGAAGCCTCATATTTAGTATGTGAGTCTTTTTGACACTTCAATGACCTGAATGTATCCTCGACACATTCCAACTCAGACACACTGACGTTTGGGGATATAACAGGGCTGGGCTTGCTGGAATGATACAACCTGTCAACTCTTCAGACAGGCCACTTCCCGTTCACAGTTAAGGTCCAGAAGACTGCCTGTTTCTGTAAGTTTATCATTGCTACCCTCTGATTTTCAAGTATTTATTCTTAGTTTTAACAGCAAAAAGGACATTCAAATACATGAATCTAAGCAAAAGGGATACTTATGACAAATAATTAAACAGATCTTTGAAAGCAAACAAAAAGACGTGTATGCAAAAAAAGTATCTTTAAAAGTCATTTCTGTAGGAAGTCTCTGCTTATTACAATGATGGGGTAACTTACATGATCAAGATATGAACAAATCATTTCTCTGCTGAAATGCACATTTCTGAGAAAACCAGCCTTATCACTTGGTAATATCACTTTTGTTTTGTTTTGTTTTCCATTTGATCGTTTGGGATTTGAAACTAAAAATAGGACTACCCACTAGCTAACTTGTCTACCAAAATGACTTTCGACTGCTTCCAAATTCCAAATACCATATGCCACCATGGGTATTCAAAAGCTGTGCTGGAGGCTATGAAAGCAACTCCAATTAACTTCAAGAACTATTCCAAGCAAGAAAAGAATCGTTTGATTAAATGCTTGGTTCCCATATTATTCTCTACTCATCTAAAAGAAGGAAAGCCTTGGACCTTAAGAACTTATCAACTAAAATAGCAAAGTACGAATTTAGCAAAGACATTAATACAGCAAAAACACCTGAAAAGTTGAACCAAGGAGAACTAATATCTGTCTTGCACAGTATGTAACACAGTAGCAATCACATATATTTCATGATTGCTAATCACTTCATCAGTGGATGCCCAAGATTAACAGGACATTTTGTCACCAAATTGGTGTGATTTAATTTATATATGACTATCTCATCTCCTTTCATCAATCAGTATTTGTAATTAATACATGCTGAAAGAATGAAGGAATTCTCATCTTAAATTGAATGAATATACAATATGAATTCATTCTACCATAACATCTTTGAAATTCATACTAATTAGTATGCTATTAAGTTTTTTAAAAAATAAAGAATATCTGGGACTTATCCACTCCCAAACCCGTAAGTAGACAGAAAACTCCCTTTAAGCAATGTTTTTAGGCAGACTTGCATAGCGCGAGGACCATGGGCTCTGGGGTCAGAACACCCGGTTTGCTAACTGTGTGACTGTGGACAAGTTACTTAAGATCTCTGAGCTTCTTTTCCTCCTCTATTAAATAGGGATGGCCAAAATAGCATCTGCCTCAGAGGGCTGCCATGGGGATTGCATGAAATAATGCAGGAGAGCACACGTAACAAATAATAGCAAGTGTCGCCGCCATTATCAATCTGCATATTTCAAAGCTGTGTTCAAATGCGGTACCTGGAGAGGCCTCCGTCAGCAGGGCGCTTACCCTAACTTGTGCAAGCCTGCACCGAAAACAAAAGTCAGTGTGGATGGGGATGGAAAATAGGACTTTAGCTTCGCAAACTCTACAGGGAGAGTGAGGCAGGTGGCTGAGGAACCAGAGAAGTCTCCTCCAGCTGTGAAGAGGCAAATCAAACATTCATAAGTAATTAGTATTTGGCTGAATTAAGAATAAGTCTAATTTTCCCAATTAATGAAATTGAAGCACCGTGAAAGGTGTTCGGAATACAGGTTGAGTTCACTGTTCTAGGAGCTCTCTCTTTTTCAAACTGCCTGCCTTTAAAAGAACACAGTCCCTTTCCCCCTCCCCCAACAAATCACTTTCAATATAAATATTATTTAGTACATGAACCTCAGAACAGCCATGTTGGGGGTGACAAAAATATCATACTTCCTGCCACGGTATGTAACTAGTATGGCTCCGTAGTTCAAGCATGTTACTGCCCGTGGTTTAATAAACACTCGCAAGACCACCAGAAGACTCGATCCACCGCCACGCTCAATCTAAGGGATCTTATTAACAGATAAATACGTTGGCCCAAGCTGCTATGCCAAGAAGTGGCAGTAAAATCTCTGATTTAAAATGACAGCAATAAAACCGCAAGTTAATGTCACCAACCGAACTCCAACTCTTCCATCACCTCTCCGTAATGAAGTAGATTTCAAAAAGTAATTACTTCACATGGCCTCTGGCTCAACTCTAAAGTGGATACAATATGCATATCTTGAATTTCTTCCTACTGCACAAGCCCAAACAAGCCAGTAGATTTGTGCGATCCCAAATAGCAACTAATTCCATCCTTTCTTTAGATGCCTTATAAACCACAGTGACTAGGGCACAGACCTTGGACACAATTAACAACTGAGCAAATGGACGATTTTTTCTCTCACATTTAGGTAGAGTGACTTTTCACCTTAAGCAGATCCTGTAGGGAGTAAGTCTCAAAATTAACTCAGTGGTTTTTTAAATGTAAAATATTTTCTTTTCATGAAGATTAACTATGGCTTTATGACTTCCTGGCTATGAAAATATTGCTGCTACTTAATGCAGTATGACTTTTGTCAATCAAGAGTTTCCCAGAGGAGCGCTTCACAAGCCAGCAATGTTCCATTCTTGTTGATACATGGTTGCTTTAAAGAGGTTACATCTTTACTGCATGATGGATGGCTCGCTTGGAGAGCTTTGGGTGCCTCCATTTCTGCAAACTCAGCTGAACTCAGAACTCGCTGTGGGTATTTTCTGGGGAAACGCACCAGTCCTGTACCCCATCCTTAATCCTTGCTTCAATGGCCTTTAAAAAATCATTCTATTTGACCTGTTAACAAATGTGTAGATGTAAATCAAGGATTTGTTATCATTGTATTTCAACAGAGCTTTTCAGTTTTATCTTTGTTACACTTTGGGCTATTGTTTCCACCCAGAGCCAGACACTCAGATTAAGACAGACGCCACTTCAGTTTCATTTAGGAGGGTTTGAATTAAACTCGGCACGTGGCCAGCGGCCCCCATCTGCATGTTCCACTAAAGGGCCTGGGGTGGGGTGGGGGCAGGGAGAGAGCTGAAGGGTTGAGGGGGAGTGGGGGGCCAGAGGCAGTAAGTGGGAGAAGGGGAGGAAGCTGTGAAAAGAGTAGAATCAGTAGGGATTTCCCCCTCCCGCCTTCAGAGCCTCTGCCCCCTGGTTCAGAAACGAAATGCCCCCACCAACCAGAAAACTACACTGCTGCCCACAACCACGCGGCTGTCGCCTTGTGAGCAACAAGGGTCAGTGCTCGTCCCCCCATCTCACAGCTGCCCTGCCTCTGTGCTGCGGGTGACCGAGTGTGCCACCTCCAGAAAGCCACCCACGGGATGTCCACTGTGATATACCCGCATGCAGAGATGGGCGAAAGGAGGCTAGTTACCGGCCCTCATTACCTACGAGATAAATCATAAGTAAGGATATGAAGTAATAACAAGAATGTTGAGACAAGTAATATAAATAAATAATAAATAAATAAATAAATAAATAAATAAATAAGAGAATAAACCGTGTTTCATCCACTCACAACTGTAAACCCGCTTTGGCCCGCCCCTGGATAGCCGACATCGTGCCGACGATTGTCACAGTGGTCACCAAACAGACGGTAAGTGTCAAACGTCACTCATGAGAAAAAGGGTGTGGGATGTAAAAGAGCACCGTGATGATCCGGGAGTAAGATTACAGGATTCCTCCCCTTACTTCAAAAGGCGTCATTTCGTCATTTGGTTCACCCCAGCTATGTAAGGATGGTTTAGTACAAGGAAATCTCTCAGGGTAACACATAACCACACTAGGCCCATTAAGAGGAGGCCTTTCAATTATTTTGAGTTGCTAAAAAGACATTCAGTAGCATCAAATATCCATTCCCAATAAAAAGGCCTACAAAATTAGGAAAACAAAGATGCTTTTTTAACATCATGACTGTCTTAAGTGAAAAGCCAAGAGCAGAAGCATTTCTATTAAAATTTGGAATATGACGAGAATACACAATTATCCTTATTATTTAACACTGCTATATAAAACTGCAGCCAAGGCAATAAGACTAAAACACAGAAATAAAAGCCACAATTCCTACAAAGGAGGTGATAAAATTATGTCATGTGTATGATTAAGTGTAAATTCTATTACGTAGGTGAAATTACTTTTACTAAATTTAAATACTTTAAAGTTGAAATGTATTCTTTATTTTAATTGTTATTTGCTTCAAAACTAAAGAAGATAATAGAGAAAATAATTACTATTAACTATTCCTTGACTATTACCTAAAATAATTTTGTCAAGAAGAGGTGGGGTGTTAAATAATGAGACACTCTGGGAGTCAGCTACAGTAAATACACTTCTGCTCTTATTATAAAACTATGGAATATTCCAGGGAACATACCTTATAATTTGGAAAATCTCTTCATTATGATTTTGGTAAAAAAAAAAGAATATATATTAATTATTTCCCATATCTTTCTGACATAGTCCAAATGCAATAGGCCTTATTTTTTATATTTATAACTTTATGGAAACATAACAGTAAGGTTTTTGAGCTCATTAGATCATTTATTTCAATTAGAAGCAGTAATGAACACTTCTTAAACTATCAGATGCCATGCAGTCTCTCTGTAAGAGAGACCTAATGCCTTTTGGCACAGTCTAGCCATTTGCCCTTAATCGATGTTATATCGACTAAAAACAAGGGTTCCCTTCCTTCTCCTCCCCGGCCTCTCCAAGTCCAAATCAGTGCTTGATCTGAAGTAGCATTTTTTCCCCATAAAACCTAGAAAATAGCCGTTAAAAGCCTTTCAACTCAAGTGCTAGTAGTAGAAGCAGTAAGCCTTAGCTATAGCCAAGGACCAGCGGCTGTTTCTAGTTCTGCACAGGCCGTGACCCTAAGAAGCCATGGCCGCCATGGTTCCAGGGAACCTTCCGTCGCCACAGGCCGGGTTCTCCCAAACACCTTAGACACCCCTTATATACTTCAAGGACCAGCCCCGGCCAAGTCCACGTTCCCCGAGTCACCTTACTTCAAGAAAACGCACGTCAGAACATATTTCTGGTCAACCAGAATCTGGAAACTGACATCGTCTTTCAAAAACTGTATTTTTATCAAGTTATTTCTTTCTTCCTCATTTTTCATGGCATACCTTAGACAATGACCTAAGAGCTGACGAGGTTCGTGAGGGCATCCTCCACGCAGCTACCTTTAGCTTCTTCTCCACTCAGAAGTGAGGAAGAAAGACTGGGCGCGATGACGGCTTGGTTAAGACCTGAGACGGCACTGCAGGGAAGAGAGCCTTCTAAGAACAGGACAAGCCAGTGAGACGCATCAGGACACCACCAGACGCCGCAGATCCAGACCACCCCATCGAGTGCCGCCGCTTACTAACGTCCGGCACAAGTGACGTAATTCACCCCCTCCAGGCCCCAGCGCCTTCGCACTCATCCTCTATCCCGAGAGTCCATGACTAGCACCCTGCTCTGCGCAAATCCACAGGGAATTCATTGCCTTTTGTGTGTGGAAAAGCCTTGTTGAGGAATTCCCACATCTGCAACATGGATACACCCCAACAGCATATTTTTAAAGGTTTGAAACTAGGGAAAGGATCACAAATGTAAATTCTGAAGCCAAACTCATTTTGTTGTTAGTTTCTGGTTGCCATGACATATTTTACTGAGTGCCATGACTCTTAGTTGTCTGATTTGCTTCCAAATCACCGTAGCCGTTTAACCCCAGGCCAGGGCCACCTTCGAAGATGGCGGGCAGCCACCCCTGCCGATGCTCTGAAGAGGGTTCTGCAGATGCCAGAGTTTCCGAAATGTTTTGAGCAACGGCAATGCTGTCGTGAACCCAGTGCCAGCTTAATTTTGATTATCTAAATGCTGAAATGTTTACATCTTTTTAAAAATCATTTTTGTTAATAGTATCATCAGGCACACAGGAAATCATTTGTACCAAAAATACACCACTGAGTAATCGCCACACACTTCTATTACCAGGAACGAGACCTGAGAGAACCCACTCTTCTGTACAGAGGACACATGACCAGAGGCCAAAGTGTCCAAGCAACGCTCAGTGCAGCGTAATAGGTGCCAGCAGGAGCCAGACGATTCACCTGGCAGGTGCTTTTTTCTCAAAGCCTCTAATACCCACAGGCAGCAATTCGCTTTCAGCTGGCAAAGGCCAGCGAGACACCCTCACTGTCCTACCTCAAGGACGTATCAATTCTCCAGGCTGATGTTACAATTCAGCTCTCAGGGATCTTGATCTCCTTTCCCTTCCACAAGCTACCACACTGAACCATTAAGCAGATGACATACTACTTGGACCTAGTGAGCAAGCAGCAACTACTCTCAACTTACTGGTAAGGCTTCTCCGTGTAGTGAGGTGGGAAATCCATCAAAACTTCAGGGCCTCTACCTCAGTAAAACGCTCAGGGGTCCTGGGGTGCGTACCGAGCTATCCTTCCTAAAGCGAGGATAGGATGTTGCATCAGTCCCGTCCTACAACTAAAAAAGGGGCACAAGGCCTAAGGGGCTTCTTTACATTTTGGAAGCAACATATTCCTCATTCCGATGTGCTACTCTGCTGCATTTGCTGAGAGATCGGACATTTTGAGCTGGGCTCAGAGCAAGGAGCACTGAGAGCTCTTCAATGTCACCCCGCAAAGGTCCCGGTCCCCTTGGCCATCCTTCCTCTGCCACCATGCACCACAGCGAAGGTTCCCCTCCCCCGCTGGATGGAAGGGGATGCACTTCCCTTTCGGTGCTCTGGGCACAAGTCCCTCCCACCTTCTCTGGGACCGTGACCTTCAGGTTGTGTCCTTTCTCCCATCTCCTCACTGCTCCCCTTCTCAGGATCCCACCACCAACACTTGGACATGCTCCTGTTTCTCTCATCCTTAAAAAAAAAAAAAAAAAAAAAATATCCGCAAACTCTTCCGTCCACCCAAAGACTCTCTTCTTCTTCCAGCTGATGCCTCAGATCTATCTTCTCATCCAATTTTGTCAAAAAAGTTGTCTGGTGCCTACAGGAAGTGGAATATTACTCAGTGCTAAAGAGAAGGGGGCTATTCAACTGTAATTGAAAACATTAAAATAAAATAAAAAAAACAACGAGCTATCAAGCCATGGGAAGACATGGAGGAAATTTAAATGTGTAAGGCTATGTAAAAGAAGCCACTCTGAAAAGGCTGCATACTGGGTGATTCCAACTATACGACATTCTGGAAAAGGTAAACATGTGAAGAGGGTAAAAAAAAAAAAAACTCATTGGTGGGTGAGAGGGAGGGATGAATGGGCAGAGCAAACAGGATTTTTAGGGCAGTGGAAGTACCCTGTGGTGTGATACCAGAATGGTAGCCGGGTGTCATCACACATTTTCCCAAGCCCACAGAACACACAGCCCCAGGAGAGGCCCCTGATGCAGGCTGTGGACTTCACAGGTGACTCTAACCCAGCCACACAGGTTGACCCGTGGGCACCAGTGCACCACTGATGGGGGATGCGGACCATGGGGGTGACCACGCATGTGTGGAGACAGCATGCATGCAGGAAGTCTCTGTACCTTCCTCTCAACTTGCTGTGAACCTAAAACTGCTCTTTAAAAAAAAGCCTTACACCAAAACACGGTTGTCTGTGGTCCCTGTTCCTACCTCCTCTCACTGGTCCCATCACCTGAACCTGCTATTTCAGAGACACCACAGCACGGGTCTGCCTCCTACTTGACCAGAATGAGCCCTCCTGACCGGTCCCTCCTCCTTGAAGCCTCACGGTTTCCACCGGCTTGCGAAACGTCACTTGCTACCCACCTCTGCCTTACCTCTCCGCTCGCCCTTTATGCCTCCCTTAGTTTTCCTTCCTCCGCTCATCTCCTTAACCCTGGTGCTCCCCAGCATCCAGTCTGGGTCCCTCCGCTCTTCTCCCTCAACATCCCATTCATATCCATGGTGTCTATGTGCTGGTGACTCCCAAATCTAGATCTTTTGCCCCAGAATCTTTCCTCTATCTAGCCAAATTTCCAACTGCCAACTATGTTCATATACTCCCCAGGTGCACAGGATACATTTAAACCTGAAAGCAACATCTTTCCCCCCAGACTTGTCTTCTCCTGGGTCCCCTAACTCCAGGAATGGCATTGTAATCTTAAGTCGGAAATCTGCATGTCATCCCCACCCCCGCCCCTCTCGGCCTGTCATTTAAACAGTCATCAACTCCTGTCAATTCTGCCACTCAACTGCCTCCATTGTTCCCCTCCCACTGTCACTAGCAGCCCAGGCCATCAGCAAATCTCTCCTGACACTGTGGCCACCCCCTAATTGTTGCCCTGCCTGTGGCCAGGACCCATCAACAGCTCCCCTCTGGAGATACACTCCAAACTCCTAAATATGGCTTCCAGGCCACCCAGGACCGGCCACTGTCTGTCTCTCCATCTCTCACCACTTCCTCCCAGTGTTCTGGGCTCCAGCCAGGGTAAATTCCATTAAATCCCTTTAAACTTCCTCCCCTTCTGGCCTTTGCCCACACTGTCCCCTCTGCCTAGAACACCCATACCCTAGATTCTCCTCTTCTTCAGGCTAAATGCCCTCAACCTTAGGTTCTCGGATAAAATTCCAGTTCCAGAAAGCCAGCCTTGACACCACCTCCCTGCAAACTAAAATTCCAGTTCCTCCCTGCATTGGATGCACCTGTCCATGATCGCATGTGCTCCCTATCAAAGCAATCATCACACTCAGCCATTACTGCTCATTCATTTTATGTCTTTGCTGCTAGACCTCAAGTTCCTTGAGGGCAAGGCTTTGCGTGCTGCCAACTGCAGTAACCTGGAGCCTAGCAGAAGGCTCTGGCAAGTAACTTGGTCAAGTAGCGCAAGGATGTATGAAAGCTTTACCCAGTGCCTACCCTGTGAAAACAGTGGGTCCTCGCCTCACTAAGGCAGAAACCACAGCAGTCAGAGGAGCTAAATACCAGGAGGAGAGGGACTGGAGTCCAGGTGCTCTTTCCAAGCTGCTGCTTTTCCAAAGCTACAGACCTCCTTTGTAAAACAAGAGAAACTTATTGGTAACTTACATTTTAACTCACCTGAGTGGGCAGCATGACAACTGACGATAAGATGTAATGAGCACACCACTGTAGCTCAGCACCCAGGAAGGTTAAATGTCACTGTAGCAATCCTAAATCTCACAGTCCTCCCAGGTGATTCTTGGGAGAAATCTCTCAACTTTCTTTTCTCTGCCAGCTTCACTATGCCTGCCTTGATCACCCTCCGTATAATCCACTTTCAATACCTTCTGATATTCTCATCACAGTACAGAAAATCACAGGGATCAACGATGCAAATGACTACGAAGGAAAGGTGAGGCCGCTTCTCACAAGCAGAATTCGAAATGTGCGTGACAAACACTACACATTCCGATCACGACAGAGCCAAGGAATCTGGAAAAATTATAACGCAGATCACATTAAAAAAAAAAAAAAAAAAAGTCCTAGCACCGTCTGCAAAGAAATAAGCTGCTTCAGAAAACAAATCCTGGAATAATTAAAAATGCAAAGCTTAAGTGACAACACACACACACACAAGCAAATTCGGAATGACTCATGTGATCTGGCACCTCAGATACCCAAGCCCAGTTTGGGTCACATTAATCATATGTTAGTTTCAATCTCTGTGTTTGTTTTACTTGTAACAACTATGTAAACATGCAGTAACAGAATTATTTTTAAAGCTAAATATGTCAACTCCATTTTTTAGCCTCCCTTAAATATATACAGAAAGTGAATGGGGATATATCTTTAGTATCCAACATTGTTGTTATGATTAATATAGAAGTTGACTGAAACAATTATTTACACAGAAAGTAAATGGTATCACAATGTAAGGTGAAACTTTCTTCTATAAACTGCACTCGCTCAAATGCGTTACCATATCATGCACTGGTCTAGGCAGCAGCCCACAGTCCAAAGTCTATGTCCAGACATATCAAGTCCTTGGAATCAATTTTCTTGCACTGAGGAATCTTTCAGCTTCTAAGGCTGATATCTCGTCTTGTCTTTTTAAGTATCAGAACCCAAATGTGTTACTGCTGGTAACACTCACCTACTCTCACCTCCAGCTCTCCCTCCTCCTTCAACCCCCCACCTCCGCCTTCTCAGCCCCATTACTAACCACTTCTCCTCAAAATTAAGTAAGTCCTAATGACACCCCTTGTTCTCTGCCTCCCTTCCTGTCCAGGACTCGAACTTACCATGTGCCCAGGTTCTTACATTCTCTCAACCTAAGCCCACCTCACTTCCTGGGATATAAATCACAAAAGTCTGACCTTGAACTCCTTTGACCCGCTGACTCCAGAAATGAGCTGTTACACTGAAGGGCCCCCCTCTGTCCACACTTGGACATAACTCTAACTTCTCCAGCCTGGGGAAAGCATGACCCCCTCTCCACCGCCCTGTTTTGGGCACACACCAGCCACAGTCAGCCTGTGACTGGAACACGGGTTTAATTTGAGGGGGCTGTCCTCCAGACCTGTCTGTCCTCTGTATAGTTTTCAGAAAGCAAATGTATACACTCAAGCAAGTTATCTGAATTGTCCGTCTTTCAAACTAACATATGGATAATATTAAACCTTCTGAGTCCAACCTAGATACTATTATCTACTTTTTGCAGTTTTCTCTTGAACTTCCTTCAATCCAGATATTATGAGGCATGTCCCTGGTAGGGTGCTGGCCACGACCCCCCTCCAGCTGCAGCATCTTTCTCAGGTCATCATCCCGCCCCGGCCCCGCCCTGGGCTTCTCCATGCCGATTTTCCAGCTGAGGTGCCCTTTTCCCTGGGCCACTGCCCGCAGGCTGGAGGATCACCTGTGTTGTCTCCCCGCCACCCCTTCCAGTCAGGCCCCCCTCCCTAGAGGGCTGGAGAAACCTACGCGGAACAGGTTCAGGGGGAGGCAGAGCTCTTGTGTGAAGTGAGACTTTCTGCAACTTAATCATGCACCGCCCAGGCGCACATGTCAGCCTTCCTCCCAGAGCAGCTGCCGCAACTTCAGGCTCCCTCCCCGAGGCTCCTGCGCGGGGAGCTCCTCACCGGGTCCTGAACGTCTCGCTCCCTCGTACTGTGTCCCACTCTTGCCAATGCAAGGCCACCCAGGCTTTCTAAAAGTCACAGTTGCACCTACTTCGTCCGTTCAGGATGAATGGACCAAACGGGGGCCTGGGCACAGACCTGACAGCGCACCTCAGCGGCCCCACTGCGTCCAGAGTCCTCAGCACCTATTACCTCTCTGTGCTTACGTCGAAGGAACTTATCCCAAGTGGACTGGCATGTGTTTTGTTAACTTTTCCACCAGAATGTTCAGGTCACTGGTCCACTTTTCAAACGTGCAGCCGGGATTTGACTTTATGGAATTGAGAACAACAGAGAGCATGATTTCCCTCTTTGCCTTAGTTCCTCAAAAAGGTAGGGAAAAGAACTAAAACAGGGAAGGCTGGAAATAACGTAGACATTAAGCATCCTTCCGGTACCCTTCACACCCACACTCGACCACAGTTGCCCTTTGCTTCTGGATGGAGTCCAGTTGCTGACAGGTGAGCAGAGGAGACCACACAGAGAGTTTAGAATTGGTCCGAGTTTGAATTAACATCTGAGTCCAAGATTCTTGTTTTACCAACCGCTAGTGACACCAGGCAGAAAGGAACAGAGAGCGAGTACAGAAAAACACACAGAGAAGAGAGTCCCCAGTACTCAAAGCGTCCTAGCCTCCCCACAGTCACCTGGAAGGGGGCTGCCGAGCCTGGGCTCTAGCGGCTGGGCGTCCCCTCCCGGGCGGCGCCTCCTTACCTTGCGGGAGTACGGGGGTTTGCTCAGGTGGATGCTGTCGCGGACGAGCTTATCCCTGATCATGATCTTCAGCTTCAGCTTGGGGTAGCTCACCAGCTCCCTGCTGTGGGGGGCGGTCGTCTGGCTGCAGGGGACCCCGCGGGTGCCCTGGGCCGGGCCGCCGCGCGGCTCCCCGCGGCGGCCGGTGGGGCGGGGGACCGCGGGCGGTCCGGGCGGCGCGGGCTGTGGCTGCGGCTCCAGCGTGAAGTAGAGGCCGGCGGCAGCGGCGTCTTGCTCCCGCAGCCGGCGCACGGCTTCCAGGATGCGGCGGCGGTGTGCGGGCGCCAGCACCCCGATGGCGTCCAGGTCAGGGTCCCCGATTTGCTTGCACACCTCCAGGTCATCGTAGCCGTTATCCACGAAGGACTCCGCGTACTGCGGGAGCTGCAGCGCTCTCAGCCACTCGTAAACTATGTTGGTGCACATGGTGGGACTGAGCCCCGCCGGCACACGCCGTCTCAGCGCCGGGGCACGGGCGGCTCCAGTTGTCGGAACTTTTAATCCTCTCCCCCAAGGGGAAAAGCGAAATGGCAGTAAAGTTTTCCTTTTAAAAGAAAGGATGGAGCCAAAGACAGAAAGCCATCAGAAGAATCCTGAGGACGGAGAAGCGTAAAAGCGGCGAAGTGAATTCCCCAAGCAGCCTGGAG
This sequence comes from Anoura caudifer, assembly GCA_004027475.1. NCBI lineage: Eukaryota > Metazoa > Chordata > Mammalia > Chiroptera > Phyllostomidae > Anoura > Anoura caudifer. Next base: position 59,201 of record PVKU01005861.1, on the reverse strand, counting down.
CTCGCAGGCACTGGCGGCTGGGCGAGCCGCTCCGCGCCGCCCCTGGAAGCGCTGCTGCCGCCGCGGGGAGGGGCGCGCGGCGGACGCGGGAGGGGGCGGAGGCGGGCGGGGCCCGGCACACCCCTCGGACCCGCGCGGGGTCAGTGGCGCGCGGTGCCGCCCCGGAGTTTCCCCAGCCGGGGCAGTCCCGGGGCTGCACGGCACATCCCGCTTTCTGGTCGCCGCTGTGGGCGTCTGAACGCACGCCCCACGCTGGGGAGGAGGCTCTCGCGCAGACCCGCGACAGCCCTCGCGCGCGTCGTCTTCGCGAGTGCGTGTCGCTGTCGTCCTCCTAGTGGGGAGGGGGGTGTCTTCTAAACTGCCGCGCTCCAACGGCTGCTCGGATTGCTTTTCACAATTCTCTTTAATCCGATTTCTCTAGCCCGTGGAAATCTCTGCGCTCACTTTGTCTCCAGCCTCCCTGACTCCAGCCAGCGCGCCCGCGGGCTGCCCAAGGGCAAGTACTGCCCGTCCCACGTGGGTGGGCGAGGCTGTGAGGTCAAGTTCCCTTCTTTCCCAGTCCACGTTGGATCCCGCTTCCTCTGAACCTACGCTCGGGACAGAGCCGGGAGGTCTGGCTGCTTCGGTGGGCGGCTGCTCAGTGCCCGGAGCGGCGTCGCTTTGGCCCCGCGGGTGGGCGCGACGCGGGGACCGCCCGCGTCCAGCGCGCGCTGCGCGCGGCCCCTCCTTGCTGCAGCTGGGCAGGTTGGGCAGCAGGAGTGAGTGGCGCTTCTGGCTGGCTCTCCCTGCCTAGGCCCTAGGGTCTGCGAAAGTTTGGGATGGGTCGTACTCTCCCCATGGTGGGCATTCCGCCATACTTTCTGCCGGGTCCGGTTGTCCTCGACTCCTCTGCATTTTCTCTCGGGTTCCCCAACTCTGCATTCTGCTCGATCGCCCCGGGTGGCTCTGCTCCCGGGGACACTTGGAGGCATTCAGTCCTGGAGCCCGGGAAGCAGATTTCTCCTGTCTCTGGGGCGCGTTGACGTGGGTACCCCAACACCCAGCTCGAGCTACAGGGGATGCTTAGACAACTCCGCCCGTGGCACTCTCTCTACAGGGAATAACAAAATCAGCGGAGTTTTCCCATCATAACTAAAGCCTGAGCCGGCGCCTGGGGCCGTGGGGACAGGAGCGGCAGGTGGAACAGACCCAGTACCTCTTCTAAATTTCCCTAAGTATCTCTTCCTGGGGCTAAGAGATTTTTGGCTGAGGTACTCTGCTGGGCGGATTCACTGTCTCCGGGTCCCTTTTCGCAGAAAGACCGTTCAAGTTCGCACCTGAGCTATTTCAGAACCTGAACTGGACTTTTCCTGAAGGAGTCTGCGCGGGGCGTGCCAGACGGTAGCTAGCCCGACCTTGGAGGTGGACGAATGATCTTACAGTCTTTTCCAGACCTGCGCATTTGACCTTTGGCGGGAGGTCCCTCTTCCCCTAAATCAGAAAAGCCGAGCTTAACCCCTTTTGGGACACAGACCCCTTAAAATCAGATGACAGCTTTGGTCCTTTTGCCCTGGATAACGCCAGACATAGGCACACCAAAAATATTCCCTGCAGTTCCGATGGCAGGGAGTGGGGCTGGCGGGGCGGGAGAGCGGTGCTGCCTGGGTTCCCAAGCCCCGGGACTCTTGGATCCCAAATTAAGAAAAGCTGGCAAGACCTGATTGGGAGCGGGGGATGGGCAAAGAGCCGTGGGGCTAGGAGTAGCCTCCCCTCTCCTCCCTCCTCCCGTCACCCAGGCCACCCCTTGGGAACCCGAGCTAGGGTCGCCAGCCCTAGTAGGTTGTTTTTCTCCCCGGCGCTCGGAAGCTGGAAGGAAGCACACAGCCCCTCTCAGCTGGGCGCAGCTCACGGCCTCTTCCCGGCCAAAGCGGGCTCACAGCGCCCCCTCGCGATCGTGTGGGAGAATTTTAAAAGGCGTTGTCAGAATACCCCCAAACTCTTAGTTCAGCCCAAGAAAGTGAGCTTCAAGGCATTGCATGATTTCCGCCCCACCCCGCACACACCTTTTTAAACACCTGTGAATGTTTACATCACGTTTGCCTTTACACCCCACGCTCTTTCCTAAGGACCTTTCACTTTGGGGAGGAATGTATTCCAGCAGCTTGAATTATGCTGCTGAAAACAGAAATTGTAGCAGATGTCTATTTGGAACTTATTAAATGTGAGGTGTCTATACATTACCTACCTATCTGGCATGTGGTATTATTATCCAGTGTTGCACAGAATAAGAAATAGCCCCGAGATGTCACCGTTTACAGAGGAGCAAGGGTTAGAAATCTGGAGGAGTGAGTGCAGTCGGTCTTGCAGTTACTGACCTCCCCTGTCTGCAGCTGGTTCTGTGGAGCATGCCAGAGGAAGTGGGCTGCGTAAAAGAAGGGACTCCCTTTTTTTTTTAGACTAGGAAACTTGCAGCTCCAGGTTTATCATTGTGTGGTTTTCCTTCCCGTGTTGTACAAATAGTCAAATGGTGCTACTTCCCAGTTCTTCACTTGCTTATGCGCAGGCTTTTCCCCTGTGGGAGCTCAGACACTCACCTTGTCCCATTAATCCTCAGGGACGGCAGCAAGTATTTTTATTTCCATTTTATAATTAGGGGAGCTGGTTTGGGGAAAGATGAATGACTCGCCCAAGGTCACACAGTAAATCAAGAGAGAGAGGAGAACCAACCTGCCATGTCCAAGTGTCTCCCAACAGGCAGTGTTGATTCTCCTTTATTTATGTGCCGTGTCACTATCCAATTAGGAAATAAAGCATCCTAGTCCCCTCTTTAGAAGCCTTTTATAAATTCATCAATCGTTAATCAGCCATAAATAAAACTTAGATGCTGCAACATCCCCAAAAAACACCCGGGAGACTTCACTACTGGGAACTATGGAGACACTCTTTGTAGATATCCCTCTCCCTCCCTGTCTCCGGCACTCACTCAAGCCCCCAGGCTTCTATCTTTCTACTGCTTGCTTTTGCATATTGACTCTTTTAATAGATTTAGTTCTGGGGGATGCTACGTGTAATCTCACATGCAGAAGTTTTATAGTCAAGATGTGTCTCTATCCACAGTTAAAGTCCCAGGTAAAACTGGCAAGAACAATTGGCTACTTTTGAGATTCAGAGCTAGTGTTTTAGAGCTAGTAGGCCATTGGAGATCATCCCCGACATCTGCCCTATGTGGAGGAAGTCAGAGCTCACGAAGGTCACTTTATTTACCTAAGACCACACAGCTACCTCATGACAGAATGGGGACAACGACCTAGATCTGTTTCCTCATGTTCTTCACAAAGCGCTGCATTACCTCATTTTTGCTGTAAGTGCCTGGTGACTCTCAAAATCATTCATTTACTCATCAAATGTTTATTAAGTAGGCACTTCAGTGCCAGGCCTGAAGCAAAAAGAGTTTTCCTTCATTGACTGGAACTGAAGAAATCTCAGTATTTTAAATATGTAGAAAATAAACTGATTGCTTTATATGTTGTTTTATGAATTAGGAAGATTACAAAGGTGATATTTTCCTCTACCTTTAATTAATTATCAAAATTATGTGAAATATAACATTAGGCAAAATTTATAATTAGACTACATTTTATATCCAGACAGTCATGCACTTTAAAAAAGCAAGTTGCACCCTGGCTGGGTGGCTGAGTTGATCATCCCATACACAGAAGGTTGCAGGTTCGATCCCAGGTCAAGGAACGTACCTAGTTTGCAGGTTCAGTCCCCAGTTGAGGTGTGTATGGAGACAATCGATCAATTTTTCTCTCTCACACTGATGTTTCTCTCTCTCTCTCTCTTTCTCTCTCTAAATCAATAAGCTATCTTCGAGTGAGGATTAACAAAAAAACAAGTTGTATTACACTTTGAAGCACAGCCTTAGAACACAAATTAATTCATTCAACCCACATTGTCAAGTACCTGTAATATTACTGTGGTCAGCAGTTAGGCATGACTAGAGCGAGGACCATAGACCAGGCACAGAAGGTCATCCAGGGCTGCAAGCCCTGGGTGCCTACCAACAGATAATTGTAGGGTGGGATCTCACTCCCAAGGTGAGCTTTCCCCTCCTCAGCATATCGCTGGTCATGTGGTTTAGACTCCCTGACCTTTCCCATCTGCTAGTCACGCAGTTCAGGCCCTCCCCCAACCTCTCCTCCCATGGCAGGTCAACGGTCACCTGGTAGACCCCCTTAGAGGAAGAAGAAGATAGCCAGAGAATAGCTTCATATGCCTTCCATACAGCTGTTGCCAGACCAACCCCTTAGCATTAAGCCCCAGAGATAATATCTAGGCCCCAGTTGTGTTTCAGCTCCAGGGCCAGAAAAGCAACAAAACCAGTTGGGCAAGGCCATGGCTGACATCAGAACCAGCTTTGATGACAAATGACCCCCTCTCCTGGTACTGACCAGTCAGTGGAGACCACAACCCTGAGGAGACACACCTGGAAAGCTGATGAATATTCTCTATTGATCCTCCCCTGGGACCTCCAGATAAAAACCCTCAAGAAAGCCTCTCTGGAGCACACCCAAACCTTTCCCCCTTTCCTTAGCGCTGCACCCCCTCACCCCATGTGTATCCTTGATTTCTTTCTCCCAAGTTCCAAGGGCCCTTCATCTGTCTCTCTAACTTGTTTCCTGGGCCCACGCAGCCCAGCTGGCTCACTTCTTGTACCTCTGTGACTTTCTAAATAAACATTCTCTTATAATTCGAGTTCTTTGCTCTGACTTTTTTCTTAGCGAGAACTCAGGTACCGACAATGCTGAACCAAGGTCCATTTGCCAGTAATATTCTAGTGCTCTTTTGCCGCTAACATTGCAAGTATTTTGAGTGGTGTTGCTTTATTAGAGTTGTTTCGTTGTATAAAAATTTTCAAAACATTTATCCTGCTGACTATTATTTAATATATTTGGGGCCAGATTTTCTTTTCTTCCAGAGAGGACTTCTTGCCTAATGAAAATTAATGGAGAAATGGGTTGTGGAGAAAGATTCTTTTCAGGCACCATTTTCGAAATATTTTGTAATGGTAATAACTCTGGCAAAATGCCTGTTGATACTTTCAGTGTAATAAATTATTGGTAATTATATTCAGGTTTTAAATTCTAAATATAAAGAAAATGGCTTTTCTACTCTGCTCATTCTCTGTAACTTGATTTAAGGACACAGAGTGAAAAATAATTTGTTTTGAATTTTTTTTGGTGCCACGTAAGGTTTCACACCATTTTATTTTGAAGATAAATGTTCACACGTAGTGTGTATAAAAATTAAATTCCATTAACATCTATTAAATATCAGTCTCCAGAATACCTAGCCTTGTAAAAGTCAAGGATATATAATATTCATCTTGCAATGCAGAATACATCTTACTTCTGTATAAACCATGAACTAGAAAAACATCTAGGAGGAGCACATGCCGTCGGGAGAAACGAGAACAATGGCCCTGAGCGATGGGACAGACAATCTGTTCTCCGGCGACTGGCGTGGGGAGTTGGGCTGGCAACCTAACTGGGGCACGTTGGGTGGGACATCTGGGAACATGTCTGAGCTGTGCACCTTAGACTTGTGAGTGACAGCAGCGTAGGAAAGAAGGAGAGACGAGGGACAGCAGGGAGTAGCCGTGGGTGCCTATAGGTTATTCGTTGCTATTATAACAGGCCTTTCTTTAGGAAGAAAAGTTAAAAAAAAAAGTTCAAAAAGTCAGAGACGTGGAAGTCACTGAAAGAAAGAGTCAAGTAAGAGCTTAATAGGGATAGAAAATAAAATGAGCTGCATTTTTAAGATTTTTTTTATCTTATCTTCTTATCTCTGGTAAACACCCCCCCAAACATTCCATATTTTAAAACGCACTCACAGGCCAGGCTGGTGTGGCTCAGTTGGTTGAGCACCAACTGAAAGAAAGGTCACAGGTTCAGTTCCCAGCCAGGGCACATGCCTAGGTCGTGGGTGTGGTCCCCAGTCAGGGCATGGGTGAGAGGAATATTGCCGGTTGTGTGGTTTAGACTCCCTGGCCTTTCCCATCTGCTCATCATGTGGTTCAGGCCCTCCCCCGACCTCTCCTCCCCTGGCAGGTCAACAGCAACCAGTTGATGCTTCTCTCTCACATGGACATTTCTCTCCCTTTCTTCTCCCTCCCTTACCCTTTCTGTAAAATTAATAAGCATGTCCTATGGCAAGAGTAAAAACAGTTAAAATGCACTCACAAAGAGGAGGTAAAGGTTAGTTCAGTGTTTCCCAAGGTAAAAACAATAGGTGGGGTATTTTCTTAAATAATAATAAACAACTCTTAGGAGTACATTTTTGTAAAAAATATAAAGCAGCAAAGTGAACTTGGGACCTAAAAGTCAGGTTATTTAACCTTATGTAAGTAAGGTGATATTGACAAAAGCTATTTCAGACAAGTGCGAGTTATTTGCATAACCCTAACCATGAAATCACTCAATTTATGACCACATATCCAAACCGAATAATGAATATTAGGTGTTCCCATCTAACAGTTTATTTCCATTTAGTTGTGAGGAAAAATTCCTGAGATCTATTTGGCTCTGGATGACCCAAAGTCCTCATAACTTCTTGATGAAGTTGAAGGTTGGTTCTTTTGAGTTTAGGTAATTTTATGTGTTTGTTAAAATTTTTCATTCCTGCTTATTTGGTTTGCATTTGCTATTGAAATACTCACTCTATAACTCTTGAACCTTTAAATGATGAGAAATCTGCATGTAACTCTTATGAAAGCCCAAGGTTGTGTCCCTTCTCCGGCTTTGGAGAAAGGCGGGTGGAGCACATCACGGTTCTGAAACTCTCTCTGACCTTGGATGTCACTGTTGATGTGCATGTGGAATCTCAGACCTTTTTGATCAACCCAGGACCTGAGTGGTGCGTCAGATCCTTAGACCAAGAAAGCCCCACTCCTAGAAGCATGGCTGACCAACCCTGGAACAGTAAATGTTTTGAATAAATCTTTAAAACTTTTCAATTTACCAGTTTCACCAGAGACACACTTTAGACTCTTTACTGGGTTTATGCCGCTGCTGCCTGAGTGAGCCCAGACCCCCAAAGCTATGACCAGGGCCATGACCTCAGGACCCTGCTCCCAGTCAGTGTGTTCTGACCTCAGAGGACTTGCTGGTCACGGGCGAGGAAAGGCGGTCTTTAGCACCTACCCAGAAAAAGATAGAAATGATACATTTCTTATACTGGACAGCAGAATGAATCCCAAATGGATCAGAAATGTAAAGATAAAGAAACAATGTTCTTATCAAAAGAAAACATAGGTATATTCCTCTGTAAATCAGTGAGGAAGAATTTCTTAATTTTGATTCAATTTCCAGAAGCAATAGGAAAATAAAGAGCGATATCTTCAATTCCATAAATATAATAAACCTTTACATCGCAAATGAATAAAATAAAAGTTAAAACATGAGCTGCCATTAACAAAGGAAAAAGACAAATGACAGACACCCTGTGGGAACATTTTTAGAGCATATATGACAATCAAGGACTGATGTAGCTAATGCCAAAGAAAGCATCTAAAAATAGAGAAGGAAATAGTCAACAACCCTACAGAAAAATGGGCCAAAGAGTTTCCAGTAAAAATGCAAATGGATGTTAATTTTAAAACATTCTCTACATTCCTCAAAAATAAAGAAATGCACATTCAAACTATAATGAAAGACCACTTCTTACCTATCATGTTAGCAAAAATCCAAAAGTTTAGCAACAAACCTGTTGGCAAGGCTGTAGAAAATCAAACATTCTCATAGACAGAGAGTGAAAATGCAAAGTAATACAAACTCTGTGTTCAGAGTTAGTCAGAAAAACAAAGTTCACATTATCTAATTGACAGAGAGTTTGTTGACCAGGTTTTGAAGAATTTAGAAGGCAAAAGTAGCCCCTCCCCATACTCAGAATTTCAGGTGTGGTAGCTTCAGGAAGTAGCTATTATCCTTGAGAGAGGAAATAAAGGGAGGGAACAGAGGACAGAGTGGGATTATTAGAACACAGAAACTTGGAGGAGAGGCCTTGCTGAGTGTGGATCCAGAACTCTGACAAAGGCAAGCTGCCGGGTTGGTTAGGACAAGGGACACCAGGACCTTGAGGTCAGGCCTCTGAGGAAGGGGCACCATCCAGTGGTAGAGGTCCCTCAGAAGTTCCAAGGAGGAAGCCCGCAGAGCAGAGCTTTCTAGGGAGGGTTGCTGCCCAGCTGGGGCCGGTACCCCAGAGAGGGTCCTAGGAGAGGAGAAAGTTAGAAACTGTATTTCCCGTTACTGGATAAAAACTGTTGCAGGGGTGACCCTGATGGGAAGAGGGAACAAAGCAGAAAGCAAGTCCCTCATTCTTCTGCTGGCCTTGCCGTCCATGTCAAGCGTGTTTTTGCCAAAACTTAACAGGCAGGCAGCTGGTAAAAGCATAAAAGTGATGTGAGTCCCAGCACCAGCGTCTCAGAGTGGAGGGGAAAATGGTGGCTGGAGAGATGAGAACAAAAATAAACGGATAACCAGCATAGCCCCTGTGGAGGGTATTTGATAAGATCCAGCAGATTTAATGTTCATGAGCCTTTGATTTGGCAATCCCACTTCTAGGACTGTATCTCTAGAATATACTAGCAAAATTAAAAAAAAAAAATTAGGTATGCAGAAGACCTAAAGTGCTGCATCACACCACTCTTTGTGGTAGCTAAGCATTGAAACCAGCCCACATGTCTGTCCGTAAGGGACTGATGGAATAAACTGTGATAAATCAACACAAGGACATACTTGGCAACCAGTAAAAGAAATGAAGACTATCTCTGTGCACTAGCATGGGGTGATCTCTGGCGCATATCACTACATACTTGGGGGGAAGTAAGATGGAGAAAATTATGTGTGTGCATTACTCTTTACTTAAGGAGGAAAAGTATGAATAGTAAACCATTCTCAGTAATAACATGGTTGGTGGTAGTATTTGAATTATTATGCAGCAATTATGTATGTAATGTGGTATAAATGAGAAGAATTGGTTTCATTGAGATATAAGATTTTTTGGCATAATTGCAAGGAGATAGAGTTGTAAAATCAACGAGGTTTAAAAACAAAACTCTGTAGTCCTAAATTTGATTTAAAGTGTCAATAAGAATTTATGTATTTTATCTTTTAAAAAAACAAGCACTTTCTTATCTGTGTCTACAAAAAGGATTAGAAAAAATGATTTACCCAAAAGTAGTACGACCTCTAGCACCAAATTTTGTTCTCTAATCATTTATCACTAAAAAGTTCCTTAAAGAAATGTTTGATTCTAGATGTAATGAAGGAAATTAAGTAGATCAATTGAGAAATTTTTGTTATACCAGAAGGCAAGACATCTATCAAAGACTGTTAGACATGTCAAAAAGGCTCAGGAGCCAACCTGAACAAGCCCTCACCAGATAAAGATGAAATAATTTGAGCATTTATTAATAATGAGTTGATTGAATTTAATAACTTAATGAGTTAATCAAATGCGTTCAAACACACAAGTTTCTATGACATTTTACTAGAATGCTAATTGGTGACCTTTAGAAAATTTTAGAAAACCACTTCATTATTTTAAAAACTGGTACTTTTTCTGCTTTTCCTATTTTATTTTTACCTCAGAAATCAAAATCATTGATAAGCAGAAATTTTTTTAAGAGAAGCATCCCAGCTGGGCAATTAGAATATCAGTAACAACTCCTAATAAAGTAATGAATCTACTGATAGATCTCTAAGTAAGATTCCCTAAGACTTCCAGGGGGACAAGTTTAACACTATTTTCATGGCTATACAAAGATGTTGCAAAAGTAATTGTGGGCAAAACTGCTGGTGCTTCAGCACCAGTCAAGGCAGTAGTACCAACTGTGCCACCAGCAGTCACAGTCATTGCATTCTTGACCGGCACGTGTGGCAAGAAAAGTTCCATCTGAAAGTGTCCCAATGATGCAGTAAAAATTACTAATTGTATTAAATATTGACCTTTGAGTACTTTAACAAACATTCTATGTGATAAAATGGGAATCTAGGTAAAACATTTATGCTGAGTACTGATCTCTGCAGGTCATCGCCTTAAAAACAAGTATAGGATTGAGTTGCCAGCTAAACTAGCTACTTTTTTATGGAACACAATTTTCATTTGAAGGCATTTCTGAGAGAGAAATTATAGTTATTGTAATTTGGGTATCTGGCAGGTATTTTCTTGAAAATACATGAAGTAAACCTGAAACTACAGGAGAACAATTCACAGTATCTGATGCCACTGGTAAAATTCAAGTTTTCAAATAAAAATTTGACCTTGCCACCTTGAGCTTGACAGTTTGCCAATAACTTATAGTCTTTTAAAAAATAGGATCAATGGTTTTTAATGAATTTTTTTGAAGTTGGATAATGAAATTGTCCACATTTAGAAGATTTACATATATTAGTGATTCAATATTTTCCAAATAATATCACAAAATCATGCATTGGTAAGTGATCTATTAAAACAGCAAGATAAGCCAATGGAATTTAATGTAGCAGAATGGAAAAGTTTATTGATATGGTTTCAGATTTCATACTGCAATTAACTTTTAAGAAACTGCCATGCTAAGCTTTCATATAGTATCAAATAAGATTATTTACAATGATCAAAAAAGGCATTAAAATAATCCTTCTGTCTCTAACCACACATCTTTGTGATATTGTATTTCTTGATGTACTTCAGCTAAAGCAACAGATTGCATACAGAAACAGAAACAGAAAGAAGAATTTAGCTGTCTTACTGTCTATTAAACCAGACATTAAAGAGATTTGTAAAAATATGAAGCAATGTTTCTCTTCTTATGAATTTTTTACTTTGAAAATATAGTTATATCTTATAAAATGTTATTTATGTCAATGTGTAAAATGTTATTATTGTTATTTTGAATGAATAAATATTTTCAAGTTGTCTCAATTTTAATATCTAATAAAATAAATATTAATAGATAATATTAGTCTATTATTAAATAACAATAATCTCTACAAGATCCTCAATCATTTTTAAAAGTGTAACACCCTCATAAGACAAAAAGTTTGATGACTGCTGATGTACTTAATATCAGTAAGTGACAACCTCACAAAAAAGAGAGGAATTCAGACATCGATACTTGTTATTGGAAGTAGACGCTACCTATGAGGTAGTTTTGTCAAAAATTACATTGAGCCTGAGTCTGATCAAAGCTCTACATCCTACTACCAAGTTACAGGAAATACAACAGATGAACAAGTGGTAGAAACAAGAAGCAAAATTCAGACTGAGGAAGACTATGAAGGAGAAAAAATGACCTGGTTTCATGAACAAAAATGAGGAAGGGTGTTGGGGGGAGAGAGAGAGAGAAAGGAGGGAGAACTTTGACAAAAGACATAAAAGGCAGATCAATCAGTTTTAAAACATGGATCTTTTCTGGAACCTGATTCAAGCAAACATTGTTGAAAACCATTATAAGAAAATGAGATAAACACGAGTAATCGCTAGAAATGTGTTGATATTACAAAATTGTCAATAATTTCTAGGTGTGATAATGGTATTATAGTTATGAGTGTTTTACTTTTTTGATGTTGCTATTCTATATTTTGGAGATGAAACTTTTACAGATGAATTACTGTAACACCTGGAATTTGCTTCACAATAACCTGTGAGAGTAATGGGTGGTGATGTAGGAAACATTACCAGCCATGGGTTAAATGTTGAAACCGAGTGATAGTAAATTGGGTTTATTATACTGTTCTCCTCACTATATTGTATGTTTGCAAATTTCCATTGTAACAAGTTAAAGGAATACATAGGTGATGCAAACTACCCCAGTTCTCCGTGGGGTGACTCGCAGCCCGGTAGACAGACATCAGATGGCCCATTGTAATTAAAACAGGCCACTCATGTCTCGGAATGAGACTGACAACGCCATAGGTTAGAGACACTATGTAGAGGTCACCGAGGGCTAGAACCAGAACTGTGGATAGAGCACTGTGTCAAAGAACACGCTCAGTGTCCAGCACACAGTAGGATGGAACTAGGTTTGAGAAACTCGGAAATGCCGTACATCGTTGATTGACTCTTTGTGGTCATTTAATATTTATTGAGTGCCTGCTATGTTTCAGGCCCTGTTCCAAGCATGGAAGCACAGCAGTACCCCAGAGAGGCAAAGTTTTTGTCCTCATGAAACTTAAATAACTCTGATTTGGGGAGAAGATCAAAATAGGAAAAACAGAAAGTGTAGAAGTAACAAATGTCATGAAATATCTGGGGGAAGGAGTGAGGAAAGGGAAGCCCAAATGCAGAGGAACTGAGGCAGCACCCAGCGTGGGGAGAAGCAAGAAGGCCTGTGTGCCAGAACGAAGTGAGAGTGGGGGCGAGGGGCAGGGGCGAGTTGCCAGAAGGACGTTGGAGCTTGTTCCAAATGTGACAGCAGGCCCCTGGAGGGTTCTGACCAGGGAACATGAGCTGACTCCTAATTTAACAGGACTCCACCGGCTGGTCCACGGAACAGAGGCCAGGGACCAAGAGCAGAAGCAGTGAGTAGAAGCTGCATCAGTAAGTATTGCAAGGCCTTGGACGTGGGTACTATATGTGACAAAGTGGTGAGAAGCATTTAGATTTGATGATGTACTAGTAATAATTCTTGCTGGATATGGACTGAGAAGAGAGGAATCAGGTTGACTCTTAAGTTCCTGGCGTAAGCAATGAATGAACAGCCTGGAAGGGACTCTGAGAAGCCCCAGGAGGAAATAAATGAGAAGGAGCAGACAGTGGGTAGGGATCCGGGGACTGAGGATCAGGCTGTTTGAAGGAAGGAACAAGCGACTGTGTCCATTGTTGCCAATGCATCGGAAGAGATGAGGTCTGACTTTGGACTGGGCAACAGGAGGCCAGCTCCTGGCCTCTCCAGGAGCAGTGTCAGTGTGGTGGACTTCGGAGAGAACGAGGGGGGAAACTGAAGGTGACAATATAAGCAATTGCTTTAAGGAATGTAACTGTAAGGAATCAGAAAAGTGGGGCAAGGGCTAGAGAAGGATAAGTGGTGAAGGAAGGGTGTTTTTCAGCAGCGGAAGAAATGACTGCGTGTGGGGCTACAGAGAGGGATGATCCAGGAAGAGCGGGAAGGAGGCGATGCAGGAACAGAGCTTGGGTGGCCGGGAGGGGGCGGGATCCAGGCATGAGTAGAGGGTCTGGTCTTTGTTCGAAGCCCATTGGGCTTATTTCGTTTGCAACTGGCTGAGTTTGTGGGGCCACACACAAGTACATTAGTGAATTTAGAGATGGGAGGATGTGGAAGTTCTACTCTGATTGATAACAGAAGGTGGGGTCATCTGCTGAGGAAGAGGAAGAGGGCAGGAGAGATGTGAAATGGTGCCGAAATAATCATCCTAGAGAGTGGGAGAGTGAATTGACTGGAGAAATAGATTAGGGGTGCCAGGAAGCCTGGGGTCACATTGGAGGCTTATGGTCATAAATTTAATGAGACCAGTCAACAGGAATGCTTTCTCCTTCAGTAGCATCGAGATACTCAGGTGCAGGTGCAGATGCAGAGCTGGCTGGGGGTTCACATTAACTGAACCTTGACTTAGAAAAGAAGCCAGAATAAAATACAAGGGAAGGCTGACATATAAGAAATAAAAAACTGAAATAATCAAACTTAGGAGTTTGACAGTCTTTCTGATACTTAGCAGCATAAACCACAGAAAGAATTGATCTAGTTAATCAAATAATCTAATAAAAACTTATTTATATACGATTACAAATTTTAAAGGATTAGAATAAATAAAATACCTACTAGAGCCATACTGGCAGCCTTCTTGAACCAGAAGACAATGTATTTATTATTATGAGCATCAATTACTGTACTAGTGAAGGAAGTACCAGTCTTGACATTAGAGAGACCAGGGAGGGAGAATTGTACTTGATAGAATTCCAGATGACCCAACTTAAATTCTAATTAAAGTCACCTTAATATAATCTAACCACCTTGCAAGTGCTACAGGAAAGGAAATCACAGGACTCAGACATTTTTTCACAGGGCCTGAAAGCAGTGGTATAGATGGGAAAAGATGATTTACTGGTCAGGGTGAGCACAGGGAGACATAAATTTCAGGCACAAAGGAAATAAAATAAATGAGCACAAAAGCTATATGAAAGGAAGAGTTTCTCCCTTAAATTTTATTGCATTAATTCTATACCTAGAAATAATGGAAAATGAGTTAAGGCGATTTTTTTTCTTTCCAGAAAATTCTGAAATATTATGCTTTGGATTGGTAGAAGGAAGGCAGATGTAACTTAGAAAAATCACCATGAAATATTTATAAAATAGGAAAGCTATAAAGTAGGCTTTCTGAAGAGGTCTAAATTTCAGATCTTGAAAAAAAAAACTATGTTTTCTACAAAGTTCTGAGATTACTGGAGAAAGTTTAACTTTTTTTGACAAAAATCTTAAGGTGTTCATTAAAATGGAAACTCTCTGAGGAACATACTGGATGATAAATAAGACCACAGTGATCGATGATGTAACCCTACAGAACTTATGTCCATATATCTTTTAGCTCCTTGTGAAATTTCTAGGTAAGGGTGGATTTCTTTGACACAAATCATGTTGCTGTTGATATGTGGTCAAAGATGCGGGGTTGGGCCTTTCTTTAAGTACAGAGCTCCAGCACGAGTTTTATGTGATACCGTGAGCCTAGGAAAGTACCTAATGGTTTAAAAAAAAATGTTTTCCATAGTCTAAAGTAATCTATAAGCAAAATGTTTTAGCATGACTTTTTGGTAAATTCCATTTTTCCTTATAATAGTATATCACATTCTGAATTTTCCTTTCATAGAGGTATTTTGTGTCCTACAATCAGGTTAAGACCAAAGGAAGTTCAAAATATGATCCGTAGATCAGCAGAAAGAAGGTCATTCATTCCTTAATATCAACACAAACTACTGCATGCTATCAAAGACACTGTTAAAATACAAATTTTCAGACCCAGCAGCCGCTGCTTAGTGTCACACTGACCCTACTGTGTTGTAGTATGGGACACCGGTCCCTCCTGTCATCCAAACCTCTGACGGCCTTGGGGACAACACACTGATTTCCTTCCTGCTGCTAAATCCTTCTTACTGAGCCTGGTGCTCTGGGCCCAATTTGGCGAGCAATCACCCTTCTCTGTTTGCTAAATAAGCCTGTTTTCCATAATTCTTTTTGATATCGTTCTTCTTCCCCATGCAGTTCGCTAATTCACCTACCGTTACTCAAAAGCCATGGCTGCAACTCTTCCTCAAGTCTTTCCTGTGCTTTAAACAAACGCAAAGTTCTAGGCTTCCTGAAGGACAAAAGTACACGAATATCTCACTGCCAATTAAATTGCTCATTTAATTTCACCTGCCCCCAATAGAGTCACTTTCCTTCCCGGATTGGTTCTTTGTCCCCTGTTTTCTGTTTATTTGAGCCAACATGCTTGCACCGGGTGCCCCTATGCCAGGCATTGGGGAAGGCCCTCTGGGCATGAAGGGCACTCACCCCTCGTCCTGGAGGGCCTACGGCACAACAGGAAGCTCAGAGGCTTAATGCTGATGGTAACCCCACGAGTAAGTGCTCGGATGGTCGGTCATAGAAGGAGAGCTGGGGGTGTCTAGTCGGTTTCATGCTGAGCAGCTGGGCCTACAGCCTGGAGATAGTAATGAGCTATCTGAAGGGTGGTTTTAGAAGCTGATGATGATGTGAAGAGTAAGCTGGAAATGCCAAGCCTTCCCTTGCCAAACACAATACCCACATAATGTATTGGTATGAAGTATGTTTATATTGGTATATAGACAACTTTTATTGCTGGGGGGTAGGGTACAGACTGGTTCAACGATTCAGCAATTCCATTCCAATGTACATATCTTAAAAATTCTCAAAAGATCTCTAAGAATGTTCCTAGCAATGTTATTTGTAGTGACAGGGCCTTGGAGGCAGCCTGTTGTTCATCACTGGGAGGGTGGACAGGTAAAGTACGACAGGTGCAGAGCGTGGGGCAGCGTCCAGCAGTTCGAATGCGTGATGGAGGGAGCGCAGAACAAGGAACTCGGAGTGCAGCCCGACTACTCCAAACGGAAGGTACACATGAGGATTGGGGAGGGGAAGGCAGAGGAAACTTCAGCTTGGCATCTCTGTCACAGGCTTGGTACAGACGGGGTGAGGCAATGGAAACCTCTGTGCTCCTGATTTATCCTCCAGCTTGAATGAGATTTGTTCGGGAACTGGGCACAGAAAAGCCTGAGGGCAGATACCTTCAGCATCAGCAGCTGACAATTACTCGGGACAGTTGAAATGTACCCTCCCACTGCCACCATCAAGTCCTGCCTTTCCAGACTCTGCTCTCTGGGGGTCCCTCTCCTGTAACCCTCCCCTCCCCACAATGTTTTATTGTGGATCCTTCATCAGACCACCTACCACAGAGGACTGGAACCTTTGGGGAGGTGGTGTCCAAAATGGTTAGGTGTCTGATCTTTCAGCTACACCACCTAGTTCAGCATCCTGACTCTGAATCGCTACAGTTGCACGGCCTGGAGCAAGTTATTTCCTCTCTGGAAGCTACAGCAGTGTCTCCTCTTTAAAATGCCTACTACACCCTAAGGCCGCTGGGAGAATTGAATTAGATAAATCAGGTCAAGTGCTCAGAATGGTGTTTGACAAATAGTAAGAGCTCCATAAACATTGATGAACATTATTACTATTACCATTATTATTTTAATTATTATGAACTTCAAGAGCATGATCCAAAGCAGCCTTCTTTCCACAAGCCATATGAGTTTGTGGAGGGCCAAGGCCTTTCAAAGGTCCTCGCACATTTGTTTTTCTTTGTGAAGCACAAGGCCAATGCCACCGCCTTTGCCTTAGGACAGGGCTAACTTCATTTTACAGTTGATTGTGTGGGTTGATACTCGCTAACAGGATACAGCAAAATAGATATGCTAGGGAGAACAGGTGACAGGCAAGGCTTGACAGAGAATTCTTTTTCCCATTTGCCCCTGAGTGGTGGCAATGAAAAATAATTTGAGGCAGAGCAGTGAGGAATAAGTGAGAGTTACAGGAATAAAGAAAACCCACTCTATCCGTCTTTAGAAGCATCATTGCCAGCTCTCCTTGATATTTTTTAAACATGAAAGGTTGTGCTTGTCCCTTTGAATTTGACAAGTTCTTTAAGCACCTGAAAGGTGAAGTGGTGAAGGAATGTGGATTTCCAAATGTACATTGTATTCTTTGTGGAGCAGGTTAGAGTTGTTTAGTCCTTTGGCAATTCTTAGCTCTGCTAGAGGCGTTAAAAGGGAAAGGTCAAGCTTGAATTCCAGAAGTTTCTTGACAGGAAAATGAAAATAGACATGGTAAAAATAACACTACACACACACACACACATACACACACACGGTCTGGAAAAAGTCCAGCTATTGTTGATATAATGAGAACGGTTTGCACGACATCAGTGTAAGCTGGCAGCCAAGGAGAGTGGACTGGAATGCACGTGCATGAACACTGATGACTTCACTGTACTAGTGAGAGGGGGCAGTAGACACCATTGTGTGAGCATGTGGACTGTGTGTCCATCACATTCAAAATGACTGAGTGAGTAGAGCAGAGCAACAAATCTGCATCAAGTTTTGCATTAAGCTTGGACATTCCTTCACAGACACTATTGAGATGATTCAGAAGGACCCAGCTGTGGGCAACTGGTGATTGGCAGCTTCATCATGACAATGTGCCTGCTCATGCATCATGTCTCATGCAGAGTATTTTGGCGAAACATCAAATCACCCAGGTGACTCAGCCCCCTCCAGACTAGATTTGGTGCCCTGAGACATTTGGCTTTTTCCCAAACTAAAATCACCTTTGAAAGGGAAGAGATTTCAGACTGTTGATGAGATTCAGGAAAATATGACAAGGCAGCTGATGGTGACTGGGAGACTGTGTGTGGTCCCACGGTGCCTACTTTGAAGGGTACTGAGGCGTCATTGTCCTCTGTACAATATTTCATGTATTTTGTATCTCCTTCAATCGAGGCCTCTGTTTTTCAGATTACATGGCTAGATTCTTTCTGGAAAGGCCACACGTATATTTGCAAACTTCTTAAAAGTGTAGCAGTTTCAGTTCTGCCATGTTTTAAATTAATCACCTCACCAGAGACGGTGAGCAAAACTGAATATAAATGTTAACTTTCCTATACTAAAAAGTTGGAAAAGAACAATTATACCAAGACTTCATTGAGAAAAAACAAATGTACCGAATCATGTAGCATAATGAAATTTTTATTTTTTTGAAAATTCATTTTTTTCTAATTATCAAATGAGTCTAGACAGGAAGGAACTGCACAAAAATGTTAACTAAAGATTATCTCAGGATGGGAGATAATTTTTCCTCAGCTAGGAGTGAATTTTAATTTCTGTTTTATACTTTTCTGTATTTTTTCAATATGTGGCAATTATATTTATAGGCAAATACAAACAAAAAAAAAGAAATGACTAAACAAATATTCCTTTCTTAATATTCACATTATGTCAGGCATCACCTTCTCTAGGAAAACTTCCTAAGCTTTAGGGGACCCTCCGCCTCTAAAATTGGATTGGGGGCTGCAAGCAAGGCTGGGCCTCCAGGTTTGACGGGCACAGCCCACAGCTGTGAGCTTCACCCCTCCCTTCCTTGTGTGCCACATGGGGCAAGCTGACCGAAAAGAGCAGGTGATATACTACATCAGGTGCTGCCCACGGGCAAGAATTCTCCCATGGCCTCACCCCTCAACCTCCGTAAAAACCTGTGTCCTCTCCTTGTTCTCCCAAGTCATTCTCCAAGAGAACTTAACTACGTAAGAAAGAAACGCTGCCAAACCCTGTTGGGGTGCATCTCCAGGGGCCTTTATCAGTCTTGACAGTGGAACCTAAATTAGGAGGGGCAGTCCCTTTTGATTTCCTAAAAATCAATTGGCCAAGTATGTGTGGATCTACTTCTGAACTATCTGTTATATCCCACTGATTTACATGTCTATGTCCAGACCAACTTTAAACCAACGGTCTTGATTACGATTGCTGTAGTCAGCAGGTCTTGGAGTCAGGTAGTGTAGATCTCCCAATTTTGTTCTTCTTTTTGAAAGTGGATACAGGTATTCTAGGCCTTGGCAATTCCATGTAAATGTTAGAATAAACTTGCTAGCTCTCACAAAATAACAATAGTAATAATAATAATATATACATAATAATAATACCTGCTCGGTTGCATTGAATCTATAGATTAAAATGTGGGGGAAGTTGACATTTTAACTATTTTGAGATTTTCAGTTCACGAGCAAGGTGTTTTATGTAGATTTTCTTTACTCTTCATTATCAATGTCTCTGTAGTTTTCAATGAGCAGTTCTTACCCTAAGAATTCCATATTTGTGGTGTTACTGTAAATGCTATTTTTTTAAATTCTAATTTCTAATCATTTACTGACATTATAAAGAAATGCAGTTGATTTTTTTACAGGACTTTGTGTCCTATAACCTTGCTCAACTCATTAGTTCTAATAGGCTTTTTTTTATGTTCTCAAGGATTTTTCCATAAATGATCATATTATTTCAGAATAAAGAAAGCTGTACTTTTTCTATTCCAGCCATGCTGTCTGTGTTTTTCTTCTGGTGTCAGCCCTCTGGGTCAGGCACCCAGGACAATGCTGGGCATGCGTGATGAGAGCACATACCCAAGTCTGCCAGAGACTACAGATCTCCTAGAACTCAGACACTATTTGGTTTTCAGATGACTCTTCCTCTTCCTACCTTACAAATATAGGCACTTCTGAACTGTATGTTTACTATCCTTTCTGTCCACCACTCGTCATAATCGTGATGTTAATACCTTAAGCATAGTTTTTCACACTTTCATGTGATCTCAGAATCACTGCCATCTTTCCATTGCCTCTTGCCAGGCAGACTGCAGTAGCCTCTTAATGGGTCTCCTTGCTTCTGTCCCTGTCCCCTTACCATCTGTTCCCGCACAGCAGCCAGAGGGACCCTGTTAAGACATAAGCCAGGCCATGTCACCCTTCTGCTTGGGGCCCTCCATTGTGGTTCATCCTTTCTCTCGGGGGAGGGGGAGGAGCCAATGTCTTACACTGCTCTGCCAGCCTTAAGGGGTCCCACTGCATCCACAGCTCGGACAACTTTTCCACTGCCTCCCTCCGTTCCAGGGGCGCTGTCTCCTTGCTGATGCTCCAGTGTGATGAACACACACTCTCCACCCTCACAACCTGCAGACTTGCTGCTCCCTCTGCCTGGAATGCTCTTCCCTGCAGCGTCTGTCTTGGCTCAAACGAGCTTTCTCTGACCACTCCAATTGACGTATCAAACAAACAAGCCAATAAATAAACAAAAATTCTCCTTCTCACACACAGCCAGCACCATTCCCTGATTTTATTTTTCTCCCTAGAACTTACTATAATTTAACAGAATATTTAAAGTAAGCTCAATGAGAGCAGAGATGTGTGGGGGGGGGAGGCAGGGAAGTGCCTGTTTTTCTGTACTGCTCATACTCATTGCCTAGAATGCTGCTCGGCACGTGGCAGGTGTTTAATGAATAATTTTGCAATGGATGACAGAATGATAGTGCTTGATGTTCTTGAAAAGATCAGTAAAGACATGCTCTGTGGAAAAATCCACAAGGCACTTACAGACCTGGCAAACTTACATTAATGAGTTTGCCTCATTTCTGCAAATTATCGGTAAGGAAAATACTCTCATTATATGCATTAATTGGAGTAACGTTATTGGAGTAACGTACATAACTACAATTTTATTATTTTGGCTACTCCTCTGAATTATTTTACTTAGTAACAGTGTCTATTATGTTTATAGATGCATTGCAGAACAGTTACAGCAACCTCCAAGAACTTTGCAATAAAATGAGAATCGGTCTCAGTTTTACCAGCTCTTCCTAACACAGTTCTAATTTTTCTGTCATTCCATTGTTTAAAGTTCAGTGCGCCACGCTGCACGCTCCTCTGCCTGGCGCTGAGCCTGCACCCTATAGATAAACAGGGAAGAATAAGGTACTAATGTGTGGGCTCCCGAGCATGCTGGCATTTGGGTTTTAGCATAAACTTATAATATTAACAAGGTAAAAGTAGCAGATTCAATTATAGATGTAGAAAACCTCAGAGACACTGGGAGGAGGGGAAGACAAAGTCAGAAACATTTCAGTTTTGAAATAATAGTGTTAGTATTTCTCCGTACAAAGCAGTTTCGAGAACTTTACCTCACTCACTGCAGGCCTTGAAATAAGTATTTTTATCACTGGAAGATGCGTCAACCAGGGCTCAGGGAGGCTGTGGTCATTTATAGTCACATAACTATTAAGTGAATGACAGACAGGGGGGTATCAACCCCATGTCTCGAAGCTCTACATTGTATGCTCTTTTCACGGCATTAGGTTAACATACTACTTGATCCTTGATCAAAAATTATCAAATTATCTGAAATAAACTGATTTTTAAAAACATTCTAAAGGCATATGTGTAGAATTTCAATTTTTTATATTCACCATTTTAAGGCAAAAATATTTAGTCCAAAACCTAGTATACAATTTTAAAGGTTGAAAAATAAAGTTTGCAGGCCACATGTATTTTAAAAAAATTAAAAAGTAATCTTACTACTAGACCTACAAGCATGACATATGAAAACACAATTTAGTCAAAAGGATTTGTGCATATTTACATTAGGTATATGTATTATGATCAGATAAAATGCCTCATGGTTATTTAAGTGTATAAACCAAGTGTTTAAGAAATACTTATTTTGATATCTGAAATGTAATATTGGGTTGGCCAAAAAGTTTGTTTGTTTGTTTTTCCATAAGATGGTTCCGGTAGGGCTCAGTTATCTTTAACTTCATTTGAAACAGTTTTGTTAGATTGTATTGTGACAGCTGTCATATCAGTGTGCATTTAAAAAACACTTATCAAAATTGGTGAATTTTTGTGTAACCATTTTAATATTGAAGATGGAAGAAAATATGCAACACTTTCAGCATATTTTGCTTTATTATTTCAAGAAAGGTAAAAATGCAACTGAAGCACACACACAAAAGATTTGTGCAGTGTGTGGAGAAAGTGCTGTGGCTGATCGAATGTGTCAGAAGGGGTTTTCGAAGTTTTGTGCTGGAGATTTCTGGCTGGACGATGCTCCACAGTCGGGTAGACCAGTTGGAGTTGATAGCAATCAGACTGAGACGTTAATTGAGAACCATCAATGTTATACCATGCAGGAGATAGCTGAAATACTCAAAACATCCAAATCAAAAACATCCAAATCAGTTGTTGGTAAAAATGAAAAACGTGTCTTTTATTTTATGAATAAAGCCATACAGACGTTTTCACCAACCCAATAGCTCTATTATATACAGTTTGTCCAGCTTAAAGCTCATAATTAGAATCTAGTCAAACAGATGAAAAAGTAGCCTAAGAATATACTCATAAATGTATAATTTATCCTTGTATTTAATTAATTTATGATATACTCTGTCTTGAAAAACTTGAAATAAACCCAATAGATCTCAAAAACTTATTTTGATTATAAATGGTTTCACAAACAACACAATGATTCAACTTTCACCATTATCTTCTAGAATAACTGTTTTTTCTCCCCTGAAATATTAAAGAAGCAAGATGTCATACTGGGCACATAACTTAGTACAACAGCAGAATCTGCTACTTTATTTTTTATAAGATATTTACTCTCTTATACTTCAAAAAATTCACAAGGCACTCAGTTCATTAATGGAATATTTTTTATGTCTTCAAAGCAGTAGCTTTATTTTTAAAATTCTAGTTATGTCCAAATTTATAACATGTGTTCATCGTTTTTCTCAGCATTGATTTTGAGTATGGTAGCCAAAACATAAGCAAATATCTTTACAATGCAAGAACAAATTTGAACTATTTCATAAGACTGCTATAAAGAAATAGCATGATAGATTATGACATTATTAAGACTGCTCAACACCCTGGCCAGGTAGCCCAGTTGGTTAGAGTGTGGTGCTGATACACCAAGAGTTGTTGGTTTGATCCCCAGTCAGGGCACATATAAGAAGCAACCAATGAATGCATGAATAAGTGGACCAGCAAATTGATGTTTTTTTCTCTCTCTTCTGCCTAAAATCAATAAAACAAAGACTGCTTAACAATCAACCACATAGAGAGTCTCATTGAACTTTAAGCTCTTTCTTAGGCCTTTAATCATTATTATAACCCTTTTTTAGTGTCCGGGGATTCTTCAGCCTAACAGAACTTCCATTCACAGACCCCACAGAAATGCTGACAGTACACACAGGGGACATTTATTGGTGTTTCCACTCTGGCTACCTTTGTCCCTTTCTGTGGTGTCTCCACTTTTTACTTTATTTTGATATTTCTTTTCATTTTTTGACACTGATCATTAGTTTACTTTCTGCATCTCAACTTCTTTAATTAAAATAATTATGGAAGACATACTCTTTGCAAGGTTTTATGCCATTTCTTTCTTTATCTGATGATCTTCTCTCAAATTCATTCATTTCTTTGTTTCCTTCAATCACGTGCATAGAGAAAAGGCCTTATTTTCTATTAAAGTAATCATACTACTTAATATTTTTAATGCTCCTTGTTCATATTGTCTCATTGCACCCTTTTTAAGTGGAAACTTCTTTTTCTATTATAAGCCTCAAGTACTAACATATAGAAATAGGGTACATGTCCTCCTTGTTCCCCTTAATTCCTTGTGAAAATTTACAATTAGCTGACAACTTCCCATGCAATAATAGTCCCATTCCTGTCTGCTTGCCCTTCTATTTCAGTAGAAGTATTCATGCCCAGAGTTCCACCCACCTGCTCACCAGAGCCTTGGGTCTCTCTCCTCCACCTTCTCCATGACGCTGCTCCAGCAATTGCTGTGCTGCCATTTCCCCTTCTTCCTGTACCCGTTTCTCCAAGCCCGCTGGGTCACTCTCATCTGCACACAAACTGCTCTGATATTCCCCTTCTGAAGAACACTTCCTGAACCCCCATGACCTTCTCTAGGTACATCACGATCTCCTGTTGCTCTTTACAGCGAAATTACCAACTACCTTCATACGCAACCTCTACTTTGTCATCTCTCCTAGGCCCCTCCCAGTCAAACCTCTTTCCTCTCTTCTTTCCCCGAACGAAGGTCACCGATGACCAATGACTTCTAGGTCTCAAATCCCAAGGCTCTTCTCTGTCCTATCACAGTACACACCGCAGTGAACCACTCCTTTTCCCGGAAATACTTTCTTGGTTTCTGAATCATTAAACCATCTTGGGATACACACAGCAGGACTTATATTCTGCTTTCTAAATCTGAGCAAAGAGGGGTGGACTTTAGGCAGTGCTCAGGGGCCTCCCCAAGCGATCACATGGTGTAGGAACAGAGCACATCAACATTCTGAAGGTCAGAGCTTTCCATATCTCATTCTCGCGTTTTGAGGGCTGTGCCAGTTCTCGAGTAGCTCAGGGAAGAAGGGTGTGGCCCTGCCAGGGCGACCTCAGTGCCTGGAGTATTGGGTGTGAGGCAGAGCAGGCAGGGTAGGGGGAGTGGATTAAGTCACTTTCCTTCCGGAGGCCCTCACATTTGCATAAAGTAAACAGGCTCTGCAGAAACCACCCTGGGAAAAAGAACTTCCAAACTCTTACTTTTGTCCAGGGGCACATTGCCACACCAAACAGGCTGAAATGGGTCTTTCAAGGCTTTACAGATAGGGGGAGATCTTGCAAGTGTAGGGTAAAATCATAGACATCATCGGGGATGTTTTGTAGGCATTGGCCATAATTCAGGTTCAAAATCTTTTTCTGAACCCACATCGTCTTAAACAACAGAGTTATACTGCCTTGTATTGGATGCAGTCATCGCACTAATATGCCCTAGCAGCAAACTAATTAAGTGGCTTTTGATTTCAGCAAAGTGAGAATAGTTAAAGAAGCCAGATTCTAATTTGCTTTTAAAGTCTATGGAGTCATCCGCTCAGACTGTGGGAAGCAGAGCTGTGGAGGGGGAGTTATGGGGACAGAGAGGGGACAGAGAGCAAAGCCTTCCCCTTCCCCCCAAATTAGGCTACTTCCTTTGTCAGAGAGGAACATTTGTTAATTATGAAAGACTCATACATCTGCTTCAACTTAAGCGCCCAAGAGCCAAAGATAATGGGGCAAAAGACAATTTAAAACACATTCTCTAGCAAACGACTAAATAATGTATTTTTGTACTGTCTCAGTGCATTTCATTACTTCAAGGCCACAGATTTGCTCCTGCAGCTTTAAATACCAGGAAAACACACTTTTGGGCTGTGTTGTCCTTTATGATTCACGGCTTCTCAGCAGTAAACAGAGCGTTTGCTTTAACAGGTTTTTCCTTTTCAATACCAGCTGCTGATTTATGGTTTGTTTTTTGTAGGGCTTTGAAAGTATTGATTCTGCTAAAAATATAGTTACCTCTGAATGTCATTAGAAATTTTAGGGGAATTTTTATGGCCAATACCATTTTAAAAGAAAACCAAACCATATCTTAAAAACAAAAAAGACATTAGCAGCAGTTATGGAATATCTTTGAAGGCTATAATATTGTTATTTTACGTTTTGGAGTGCTATTAAAATCTATGTGAAGGAAAAAACCAAACTTTTACTTTGGTATATTTTGTGTTACTTTCATAGTTGTAGTTACAGTTACTTTGATATTTTATGTGATTTTGAAGTGGAATCACCACAGCCATCAATCAGGTGTGCAGGCCACAAAAGAAGAAGAACTCCCACTATCTCGGCGAAAATAAATGAGCCACTCAGGTCAGAGAAGAGCTATACTTTCGAGTGGAAATACCTCATCCCTGACAATATAAAGCAACTCCCTGAATGTGATTAATAACTATCAAAGCTCCTGTTCAGTTAGGAATTATTGCATCTGAGAGTCATGAACATTTACAGCTGAAAGGATCCATAAAGATAATTTAGTCCAATCTCCTCATTTTTCACAGATGGAGTAACTAAGGCACAGAAAGAGAGAGAATCAAAGACTTACCAAACATCATGCTGCTAGAACTAGAATCAAATTCCACACCTTGAAACTTCAATTGGAGTGAAGTTAAAAAGACATTAATTAGGTTTTATTGCAGGCAACATTGCTGATGAAATGTTCAGAAGAAAGGAAAATTGCAAAATAATTTCAAGCATTTTATAATGCATGGTTGAGCTGGCAAGAAAAACTACAAGTAATACGGGCAAAATGATAAGAAAGTATACATTTAGAGTGGCGTGTAAGTGGTATTTGTCCATGGTATTCGGCAATCCCTGGGAGCCCTTGGGATTTAAAGAGCTACGTACAAAATCTGAAGCTTGATCAGAGTGGAGATTTGAACAGTGGAATCCCACGTGCAGCTGGAACTCACAAAGGACGATAATTTTGGTAGTAGGATAAAATAGAAAATTAGTGCCACCTGAAAGGAGAGTTAGAGAACATCTCAAATTCGGCTCCGAGTGGTACAAGAAAAACAGGTTTCCCCAGAATATGCCTAATGTTCAAGTATTTTAGGAACAGAAATACATACTTCCTATGTGCAGAAGCTCCACCTGAAAATTGTTTTGGGGGTTGACAGTATCTCCAAGGATTGGGCAAGGCAAACCCACATGCTTGCTGAACACCTTCAGATAAAGCCTTACCTCCTTTCTACACTTAATGTTCCAAGAAACTAAGCAAAGGAGGGAAGAAATCCCCATGAGAGAGACATAGAAGAGAACAAGGGAGAAAAACATACCTGTGGGAACTTCAGGTACTGAAATAATAACATAGAATAAGTTCTGTATCCAGTGGGTCCAAATCAGATTTTATGTTAAAAATGACATTAAAGCAGTAATGACTAGGCCAATAAGAAAAGAGATACAAACAGGACTTCAGAAATTAGTAGTGCTTAATGTTAAAACTTAATAGATTCCATAAACAATGCAAAAACAAAATTAGGAAAAAGGTTTCATTTATAATAGCATAAAAATAGAATATTAGGAACAATTTAACAAAGAAGTGTAAAACTTATACATGAAAAGGATAGAACATTGGTGAAAGAAATTAAAGAAGATCCAAATAAAGGAAAGACATCCCATGTTCTGGTTCGGAAGACTGGTTAAGGTAGCAATATCTCCCAAATTGATTGACAGATTCAACACAATCAAAAATATGGCTGGCGTCTTTGAATGAATTAACAAGATGATCCTATAATTTGCACATAAATTCAAGGAACCTAGAAAAAGGCAAAAATAAATTTAAAAAATCATTGGAGAAGTCTACCAATTCCAAAACTTATCCCAGAGCTGCAGTAATAAAGAGAGATAGTCCTGGCGTAAAGCAGACATAGAAGTCAATGCAAAAGACTTCAGCGTCCAGAAATAAAACATCACATTGAAGGTCAGCTGATCTTTGGCAAGGATACCAAGACCATTCAGAGGGAAAAGAATAGTCCTTTCAACAAACAGTGGCGGAACAATGGGATAGCCAATGTCAAGGAATGAAATTGTAATACTTACACAGTGCTGATGAGATTGTGAAATAATCTACCTGCTCTGGAAGTTCCTCAAAGTGTTAGCATAGAGTTGCCAAAGGACCCAGTAACTCCTTCCATATATGTATACCAAGAGAATAAAACCATATGTTCACAGAAAATACCCTACAGGAATGTTCACAGCAGCATTATTCATATCAGCTGATGAGTAGAAACAACCCGAATGTCCACCAAGTGATGACTGGATAAGTAACACGGGTTACATCCATCCAATGGAGAATCACTCCACAACGAAAGGATGATATCATGACACATGCTACAACATGGGTGACTCTCGAAAGCAGTGTGATCACTGAAAGAAGCCAATAACAAGAGACTGCATTGTATGATTCTATTCTGATTAAATGTTCTGAATAGGAAAATGTATAGAAACATAAAGATGAGTGGTTTCCTAGGACTAGGGATGCAGGAGAGATCGGAGGAAATGGGAAGTGACTGCTAAAGGGCACAGGAATTCTTTAGGAGATGGTGACTATATTCTAAAATTGATCGCAATGGTATAAGAAACCACTGAATGGTACACTCTAAACAGGTGAGTTTTATGGTATACAACTTATATATCAATAAAGCTGCCCCAAATCCAATGATTAGAGGAAGGCAAAAAGGGTTCCAGGTGCTCCCTAGTAAAGAACACTAACCAAGACACAAAGCTCCTTCAGCCTCAGATGCATAGGAATGACTTACAGGCCTACCCCCCAATTTGATTTACTCAAGTCATTTGTCTCCTAGAAGTGATTACTGTATTTTTGGACCATAAGATGTACCTAGATTTTAGAGGAGGAAAATAGGAAAAAAAAATTTTGAAGCAAAAAATGTGGTAAAATATTTAATGACATAAATAACATAATATTTCACCAATGTAAATGTAAACAGAACTCAATAGCAGCATTAACAACAACTATTCCTCCTGAATTTGGGGTGAGGGGTGAGAATGCATCTTATAGTCTGAAAAATACGGTATATGCTACAGTGATAACATGAGTATTGGAAATTAATTACTGTGTTTTTCATTGTAAATCATCCCATCGCATTTCTAGCTTACGGCATTATCTCTGGTCAGTACCGTTTGCCTGATCACTTTTGGGTGAACTGATTAAGCCAGGACAATTTGAGCACTGCTCTGTAAGACACAGCCTGACAGCCAGTTATACTGACCTAAACCATTGTTTTGCAAGGTCATACTGGATGCTAGCATTCTTTAACCCATTGAGCACTGTAAGTGTATCGCCGGGGCCTGTTCCGAGTACCATGAAATGTTTGTAATTTTAAAAAGAGAGATGTCGTATTTTGAAGGAAAACTGCTGAGTCAAATTAATAAATGTCAGCAAATGTTCAGCTAAGTACCTAGAGGATATAAAATTATGCCAACTAATCATCTGCATCTAAACTGAACACTTGTGAAGACACAATATATAGTATGGGTGTGGGGAGCTGGAGGAGTGCTGAGGTCCACAGAGATCGAAAACCAGCAGAAACAGTCAATCCATGGCTTCATTCGGTAGTGTGAATAACATCAAAGAATAATTTTCCTTAATTCCCTACCCTCCCTCAGCCTAGTTTCCTCATCTGCCTGTTGGATTTGAACTGTAATGCCCAAGGTCCCTCCAGCCAGACTAAGTTTGACGGATGCTCTAACGTCTCAGTGGCCTGTCTCAGAAGGTCTGAATCAATGCAGAGATTCCCAAGCCCTGTGAGAACTCTGTGGGGCTGCACTATGTACCCTGGTGACCCTGGCTTCTTAGATAGCAGTTCTCAGACTTTCACTGGGGAACAACCCAGGTCTGTGTTTAAAATGCAGATTCCACAGCTTCTCTCCCAGATATTTTGATTTTAGAAGTCTTGAATTGAGCCCAAGAATTGCACTTAAAGCAAACATGCTCGGTAATTCTGAGCAGATAATCTGTTTGAAATAGTCACTAAGTCCTCAAGGTTAATAATACCACAAACTGACTAGATTAACATGCATTGCTGAAGAACCACTGTACCCCTGCACCCTTTCCTTTGTTTTGGAAATAATCAAAACAAACCTTTGTGCAAGAATCTTTGAGAGTACTTTAAGTTCCATTACAAGAGTTTCGGAGGAAGGAATTGGATAAAGAAAAGAGTTTTCTGTCCCAATGGATTTTTCCAAACTCATTTAATTTTCTGCGAGGGCTTCCCAGGCTGGAATGTCCTCCACTAAGCCTACTACTCTGTTTGATGAGACCCAGAGTTAACTCCCCTTTATCGCTGCGGAGATGAGATGAAAAGCAGGAGTAGCCATGACAACGCCAGAGAAAAATGGCGCAATTTAGTGGGAAGGAGAGAGAGACAGAACTGGGGGGAAGATGATGGGATGTCGTTGGAGCCTTACTCAGTGATTAGAAAGAATTCCCTTCTGTGAGCCAAGGTGGATCGGCTTGTTCAGAATTCAGGCTTTCCCATTTATGTCGAGATGAAGTGTTCAGAGGCAACGGTGATGTCCTGAGAAGTGGACCCAGCACAACCCGGGGCACCCGTCCAGCTCTGGCATTTCCAGGCTAAGTAATCCGGGGCAAGCCACTGTTTGACCCGTCCGTGCCTTGTTTTTCTCAGCTGTAAGATGGTGTAACAGCAATCCACACTGCGGGTTTTTTCAAAGAAATGGAGTGAGAGATCATATGCAAAAATCCACTGTAAAATTTGAGGTTTATCGAAATTAGGGAATTGCTACTTTTATGAAGTACCTTGCAGTATACCCCAGGTAAAATAATTAGATTACATTGCCTTAGAAGCATGGCAAAAAGAATACTGGATCTTGAACTTAGAAGCTCGGGAACTTACAGGGGTTTTTCTCCACAGAAACCTGAGATTTTAGGCAGCTAACAATAGAGTAGATAAAATGCAAACTTCTTAAGAAATGTGCTCTGGTTGCTGTCTGGGAAAAGGAACTGAAAATTTCTTTCGGAGGCTTTTGGTTTGACCACATCTCATACCAGGTCTCCTTAGGGAAGGCTGACTTCACCCGCTGGGATGGACCCACCTGGTCTGAGAACAAACCACCCCCCATCACAGAGTTCAGTTCGGGAATAGGCACGGCTCAGTGAGATGTGGTGAGGTGTTTGCTGAGACTAGGAAAGTTCTCTGCGCTTCTGGGGAGTACCTCCTGATGCCCCTGGGGGTGCATGCACATAGATATGAGCCTGGGAAATGCCGAGGTCATCTGGCTCCTAGCTGGATGGTCAATACGTGGAACTGGAGAAAGCCAAAGAAATTACAGAGACGTGGAACTGAACCCAGTGGGTTGTCACCCTCTGTAGTATACTCCAACCCTGCAGGCCTAATCACGTGAATCGATTCATTTCCTTCTCTGTCGAGATCAGAATTTAAACCTTGGTCATTTCAGAATGTGACCTGTGCACAATGGGCTTGTCACTCCCCAGGTCTGTAGCAGGTGCCCTTGTGCTGCTTGTCTCTTGGCTGTAACAACAGGAGCCAGCCTGACGCATCTGTGGAGGAACAGCCGTCTGGGTGCAGCTCGCAGCAGGAGCCACGGGCTGAGGCTCCCAGTCGTGTTCTGCTCATCGGTGCCGTGTGCTGAGTCATCAACGCCCCCCGTAAAGATGCTGCGTGTCCATGGTGGGCATCACCAACAATTCACTGCGATCTACACTTTATTGGTGGGAAAAGTTGAAATAAGTTTTAAGAAAATCAACACACAACGATCTAATTTCAACATGAGCTCCGAATGAGATAGTTTGTCAGCTTTAGGAAGTGAGGCTTTTAAATTTTTTCTACTTTTTAGATGTTGGTTTTAGGTTGACAAGTTCTATCAGATGGTTTGATTTTCATGAAAACCAAACGGTAAATAGAGATCACACAGGGCAGTGTGGGGCGGGGTGGAAATAAGCTAGAGTTTTAATTAACAATTTTTATTTCTATTAATTATAGGTCTATCAGTGTCATTCTAATTTAAACCAGCAATCCCTCCTCACTAATGATTTCTCAATGACCCTGGAGCCATGAGGCTGTGTCAGGGCTTTAGGGAGGTTCTGCTCCCTGGGGCCCATCCACTGACCCTGGATGCCTGGGGGTGGCAGGCTATGGGGGTTCACGGTACAGCACAGACAGCCAGGACCCCCAAAAAGGGGAGTCGGAAAGCATAAATAAGCTGAATGTGGTCAGCTCTTTGTTTTCGGTTTGGTTGTTTTATTTTGTTTTTGTTTTTATGAAGACTCCATAGACACCCTATTTCCAGGCATCTATGTATCGTCCTTTTGTTTTCATGAAAAGTTGGGTGTGTGCAATATTCTTGGATCAGCCTGTTCTTTCTCTTAGAGCCTTGAATTTTCCCGTGAAGGCTGTGGAGAGGCTCACCATTGGACACCCACCACCTTAGAAATGGATTCGGGTAAAAAGCTTCAGTGGGCGTTAGAAATGGTGGGTGAACGCTGGGTGAGGAGGAGAGCGTGTGCACAGAGAGGAGGACAATGCTCCGGTCCCGGTTTCTTCTAAACCCCCTCAACTCCTTCCCTCGGGATGTTAACCAGAAAGATCTAAATGCAAAATCCCGGTGTCCGTCTGGTCTCATCCTCCAGTCTCTGGCCCTCCCTCGGTCCACAGCCAGGCCCAGCCTTGCTTTCTACAGAGATCCTTACAGATCCTATTTACAGGTCACAGGCCTGGGGTCTATCAAGGTCACAGGAAACTGTAAAGAGCAGAATAAAGGTGGTATTCTAAAGCAATTAGCTGCGGACAAACAGGAGAAAAATAAAGCCATTATATGAATACAGGCCACCCAAGGCCATTTTTAGGCCTGGAGAATGTTGTCAGATCCCAGATGACTCATATTTTTTTTTTTTTTTTTTCACCTTTCGGTCTTGTTCATCCGGTTCATCGTGAAAATGCGTCTCCTTATGACTGCTGTGAGTAAGCTTTGCAGCATCAGACCTCGCACCTTTATTTTTGGTCTGATTAAAGACCAATTTTCTAGTTCCAAAGTGGAGCTGAGTACAGATCTCCTTTTGCATCATACGCAATGGGCCTTTACAATGAGGGGGTTGACTCACGAGGCCTGCACGGGGCTGACTGAGGTGACCTTGAAGGCTGCCTGTCACGCTCCCCGGGCTTGGTGGGGTGGAGGGGAGGAAAGGCTTCTCGGGCGATGGCGCTCACTGACAGTGGTGACCTGGGGTTATGCCCAGGGGCCTGCGGGGCCCGAGAAGTTGAGCTCGTGCCTGGTCTGGGGAGGCCCAGGAAACCCCCCCACTGGCTTCCAGTAGTAACACAACCTGGACCCTGGTCCTGCCTCCTCAGGCTGCCCCAGGGAGGAAGAGGGAGTGAACACAGGTCCTCCCTTTCCTCAGACTAGGTAGGGATTCTCATGAGAGCAGCCCCCCACCAGACTAAACCAGCTCTCCCTGAAAATAGCCGCCCAGCTGGCTAACCTCCATGCCTCGGAGCAGTGACCAGCGACTTCAAGCTATTTTAACCAGGCTGTAGATTGTTCGTTCTTATCTCCTATATCTGGACTTACGTATACACTCTTATTTTCTGTATAAACAATTTATCTTATTTATCTTTTGCTATATTTGTCTTTCATTTCTCATTTTAGTGTTTTATCTTATTTCTAAACCCCTTATTTTAATGGCAAGTTGGTTTGAAATGAACAACTGCCAGATAGAGTCTGCGTGTCCTTCCCAGTCCCCCCTCTGTTAGCTCCAGCAACACCCTCTTCAGGTTCCAAAACAACCCTTCCAACCCCGTCCTGAACGACTCCCTTGGCCGTAAAGAGGTCTCTGTGGGAAGGAGTCTGAGCCTCAAACCCAAGTCCATTTCCCTGCAGACCCTGGTACACAGTCTGCAGCAAGCCCATCCCTGGCGCCTGGACTCTGATAGAGCTGTGGCTACACCGGTCCTCCAGAGGACTGCAGAGGAGGGCCACAGGGACAGGCACCCTCCCCGGGACAGCTTGCAGACCCTGCTCTGCTCTGTGGACCATGGAGTCCCCACAGGGTGTTCCATGGAACAAGTGCCCTTCACGAACAGGGGCCCAGAGGTGCGGAAGGGCCTGCCTTTTGCCAGGAAATGACTAGTAAATGCTGAATGTGTATTTGCCCTTGTGGAGGGGATAGGGTTACAGGGAGGAGGGCAGCAAACCTAACAGGGATCTTCTTGTTCTGAGTTCCTGAGGTGAGCCGGAGCTTTTCCAGCCCCACTTGCTCTGCCTTGGGGCACATCCTTCTGATCATTGTCACTGAAAACTGCGTGACTGTTACTAGCAAGGGTACATGGTTTCCTTAGGTGCGTTGGGATATAAAACCTATCGAATGAATATCTTTGCTGTGGAGACTGGGGAGTTAGTTCCTGAGATGATTTTAAGGAAGGACTAGCCAACCTGCATAGAAGGTGCTAGATCATTTTGGTTGTTAAATACAGGATGACTAGAGAAACAGTGAGATATTAGGAAGCTGCCATTGTAAGCCAGGTGGGGAGTCAGAAGCAAAGTAGGTATTTCGGGAAAGGCGATGAAGGGGTAACTTGTAGGGATGTTCAGGACGCAACTTGTGAAGCAGAGCACAAAGAAGCATTGCAATGAGAACTCCTAAGGCTCTGGAAACAGTTGTTCCTGTACGGGGTGGGCAAGAGTAGATTAAATCGCTAGCCATCGTTACCTAAAAGATAAATCATAAGTAAGGATATGAAAAAAACAACAATAACAAGACAAATAGTGCAAACAAATACTACAATAATACATAGATAATACAAGAATAAACTCTCACAGTGGTACTCACAACTGTAAACCTACTTTTGCCCATCTCCGAAAGTCAACAAATTGCACATCCAGTCTTAACTGACACAGTTAATAGAGGAACGTTCTCTGCAAGGTAAACCTTTGACTTTGGAAGGGGAATTAGAAGGACGGCAAGATTTATCCAGGTAAATTACCCTATTATGAATATTCTTTGCAACCCATGATTCTATCGTATTAGAAGAGATTAAATCCCTGGTGCAATTTAAGCCACTGACTCAGAATTATTTTGAAGTGGGAGGGGAAAAAAGAGAATATACAAAAAGGTGGGCTAGAGGAAGGCATATCTTCCTGAGAAAAATTTTAAGAGCCCATCTTTTGGGGAAAATGTTTTGCTTTTGGGGGCTGACTTTTTTCTGGTAGAAAGTTTTCTAAGAGGTGGTGAATTTGCTGAATAGCCACATTGTGTTCTCATCCCCCCAAACACATGCCCACCCCGGAGAGTCCTCCTTAAAAGTTCTCCTTCTGGGAGGTGTAATCACTTGGCTACATTTCACTTCATTCAACATATTTAAAGTCTTAAAATATACAACAGAAAATTATACAGTAGAAAAGACTGACTTCATGCTCTTCTTTTCATTTATTTTGAGTTTTACTCTAATAAAGAATAATCATCACGTAAAACCCCCATGTGTGGTTTCATAAAAGTGTGCGGGAGCACACTCTCAGCATAAACCTTGCTGTGAACAGCGTGGGTGCGAGATGTGGCCTGTCTGCAATTACCCGAACATGGCCATCTTTCATTAGTCACTGATAAATTAGGCAGGATGGCAAGAGTTTGGACTAATTTCCCCAGAAGATGGATGATAAGAGCCCCTTGCCAAAGACATTCTCCAGCCTGTCCTCCAGGCTGCTCCAGGCTGGCCGTGCATCAGGAGACATACTTAAAAAATCAGATGCTGTGGGTTTGGGGTGGGACTCGTATCTGAATTTCTCAAAGGTCCAAAAGGTGATTCTGTTCATTGTTAGGGTTTAGAAACCACTGTTGTAGTAAATGAGTTTCCTAATTATTCTATCCTGCTAAAGAGATAAGCCCGTGTTCAGTTTTCAGTGTCTATCATAGATCACACATGACATTTACCATAAATCCTACATGATTTGACAAGTGTGTCATGGGCCAGAGAAAAGGCTTGAATAATTTCCCTGGGGTCATAAATATGTGAATGTCAAAGCCACAACCAGAATTCACAGTCTCTGAATTTCCAACACGTTTTATGAGTGAGGTCTGCTGTCACCCTTCATCTGATCTCTGATACAGTCAAGTGAAATCAGGGTAAAGGGGGAAAAAAAAGAACCCCTTGGAAGGGTGCATTTTAAGTGTTCTTTGGTAAGTCTTAGAGCCCAAGTTCAGGGTCCTGAGTGTGATGGTACTCCTTAAATTTGAGTCATACTGCAAATAATGGAACTGTGAATTTAAAATAATCACAAAACATTTAGAAGTCTAAAATCTGAAGAGACACCCAAGCTTGATAATGAAGCAGATAAGGCGATGGAGAAGTACACAACTTAAGTCTCCTGAGTGGATCCCGTTACTAGGCCCCAAAACGAAAATGGCTCTAGTTCTGTCGAGAAGGATGATGTTACAGGAAAGAAGTTCACTAGTTAAGTGAAGCAAATCCAGTTTAATGAAAGAAAGAATGGCTGCTCTCCCTGCTGCTGACAGGAGTAGCCACCGCACAAAACTCTTGGCTGTAGGCGATACTCATCCATCGACATCTCCGCATGCGCTGTCTGTGTACAAACACAGAATCTGCATCCAACTGCGTTGGTAAGAAGAGAGCAAAACAACTTCAAATTTCATTACGAAGCCAAGTTCAAGTTATAAAAGTGCTTTGAGCTTGGTGGCGAGGGGCACAGAGCTGGCAGAGCGGATGGATCCTCCGTTTGGGGATTTGGGGTTCTGACCCAGCGGAAGTGAAAGTGCCAGTAGGTCACGGGACCAAAGAAGGGTCTGAAGGGTCTGCCGGGTCCGGAGTGAGGGTTCTGCCTCCACGGCCTGGCAAACACCTTCAAGTCTATGTGCTTCAGGCCCAGTCCTTGGGGTGTGGGTCCAGGGGTGGATTTGGGGAGGGGAGGGGCTGCCTTCAGGCCAGGGACCAGCCTAGCTCAGCCTGTTGGGCAAAGAGGGAGGGGCAGGGGGCAACTGGTCTGGATCAACCAGCTCCCAGCTGGGAGTGGAGTGGAGGGAAGGAGACGGGGTTGGAGTGGATGAAAACCGTGTACTGGAAGAGGCTCTTGAACTCCCCCCTGGCGGTCCTTGATGGGGAGGAATACACATTTACAACCAAGGGGGAAGGAAATGTACTGGGGGTGGGCTGGGGATGGGGGAGACATGTTCTCAAAGGAGCCGGCTTTGAGCTGGCCTGGGAAGAGGAGTGGAAAGGTGCATGCACATGGCGGGGCCGGGGCGGGGGAGGGGGGGACCTGGCTGGGAAGGGTGGGGGGAAGCTGTCGGTGATAAGCTGGGGATGAGCTGTGAGGTGACCACATGTATTTTAACACTGTTCTAGGCATTGTGGGCCAGGTATAAGTAGCACAAACTTCACACTGTAAGGAATAATCCTTGACTTTAGGAAGTTTTTCTTTTAAAATATTACTAAGTATTGCATGCGTGGTTCAGTCCCACTGTGAACTTAAGCTGCACACATGCTCAGCTTCAAACACAGTTAGGACTTTGGAAGATGAGGAAGGTATTCCCTGCAGGGGTCCTGTCAGCAAGAGAGACCAGGGCGCCATGTAACAACGAACTTATCCTGAGTGAAGATTCAGTCACAGCCTCGAAATTCAGGGTAGAGGGTCAGAACATGAAACTTCATGCCCCACCAAGTGTTCAGGTCTCACATCTGGGTCCCAGGGCGAGGGCCCTGGCTCAGAGCCTGGGAATGACCAGGAGGGCTGTCTTGGGGAAACCTCTGAGAAATGCAGACACCAGGTACGGCCAGCAGAGGGCGCTGCCGCACACGCAGCTGTGGGAGCTCTGACAGGCCAGGGGCCGTGATAAAGTCACACCAGTTCCTCCTGCCTTCCGTGGTGGACATGGTGGACACTGTCACTGTGGACACTCTCACAGTGGGCAGTCTCACAGTGGGCAGTCATAGTGGGCAGCCACACAGTGGGCAGTCTCACAGTGGGCAGTCATAGTAGGCAGCCACACAGTGGGTACTCTCACAGTGGACACTCTCACAGTGGACACTCACAGAGGGCAGTCACACAGTGGACACTCTCACAGTGGGCAGTCTCACAGTGGGCAGTCTCACAGTGGGTACTCTCACAGTGGACACTCTCACAGTGGGTAGTCACACAGTGGGTACTCTCACAGTGGACACTCACGGTGGGCAGTCACACAGTGGATATTCTCACAGTGGACACTCACAGTGGACAGTCATACAGTGGACAGTCTCACAGTGGACACTCACAGAGGGCAGTCACACAGTGGACACTTTCACATCACAGTGGACAGTCTCACAATAAGCGTCATTGAAGGGAACTGGAACTGATGAACGGGCTCGGGGCTAGAAGGGGTGCAGTCAGTGTCAAAAAGCATGTGCACAGGTGGACAGGCAAGGTGACCCCTAAACATATCTTTCAGGCTTTTTGAAAGGGAGGTTGGAAGTCCTACAGTTGCAGGAAAGGACAGTGTAAGGGAGGCAGTCTGGCTTCCTCACCCGGGTGTCTAGGCAGCTAAGGGAAGCAGTTTCCTATGACCTTGAAAATGGGCCTGATGAGTCGTGTTCTCAGAGCCTTGAGACTGAGTCCGATAAACCGTTCCCATAACATGAAGTGGGCTCACACGTGCAGAATTACACTGTTACATAGTTTTCTGGCTTGAAGTTGGCTTTGTTTGCCTCCAGTACTTAAGCAGGTAGGGACTCCCTGCTGGGTACCATGACATGTGCCATGCAAGGGGACAGGCGACATGCAATGTGCCACGTAGGCACATGCAGGGAGACACGCAGCTTGCAGCGTGCATGGCTCACCCACCCATGAATAAAGGCATGTCAAGCATCCCCACGGGTCTGTGAACATTTTTCTGTCTGCCCGAACCTAGAGTGGGTCTGCCAGGCCTCAACGGGCTGCAGCACGGACTGAGACACACAGAGAATGCTTTACGCTATCCTGGCTGGACCAGGGCTGCCAGGTCCTGCAAGCTTGGGTGTTGCCGGAAACAGAACGGGAAGGAGGTGAAGAGCTGAGGCAGGCAGGTGTTATGGAGAGTAAGTAGAAATTTGGATTAGAGGAAGGTACAGAGGAGACTGTTCAAGGCAAGGGGAATTGCCTAACACGAAGGCTCTCAATGAGCAGTACCTGAACCAGCAGAAGCATAACCAGGGAACTCGGTGGAAGTGCAGATTATTGGATCCTGCCCCGAACCCACTGAATTAGAAGCACTGGGGATGGGGCCCAGCAGCTGGGGGCTTAATGTGCCCTCCAGGTGACTGTGATGCACAAGAAAGCTCGAGAGCCCCAGGCACAGCCTGAGGCCTCTATCCCCAAATGCCACATGTGCTTTGACCTACCAGCGTCACCTGGAAGCTTTAAAGGGCGGACTCCGGAACCACGCCAGAGCCTCTGTAGCTCAGGTTAGAGCTGAGCAATTCGGATTTTTTTTAAAAAAATTACCAGGTGATTCTGTTAAGCGCTGAAATTTAAAAAGAATTATCTTTCTAAGACAATGAGGCCAAAATGAACGGAAAGGTGTGGCCTCATTACAGCAAGGCCTATTTACCAAGTTGCGGAGACAGCATACACCCAGACTGAGAATCTGGATCCAGGAGACAGACAGACTAGGGCTGAATTCCAACAATTACTATGAATCGAAGTGTCCTTATCTGTAAAATGGAAATAAAAATCGGCCTCCCTCAAGGCATTGTTATAAAGATGGAGGTAATGCACTCAAAGTTCTTAGCATGGTGCTTGGCACACTGTAATGCTGTGATTGTGGTAACAGAATATCCTTCTGAAATGAGACTGGATGTTAGGGTGCGGTCAAATTAAGAAAGACGTCGAAAGTTTCAGGTGGTATGGAGGCTGTACCAGTCAGAATTCTCCAGAGAAACAGAACCAGGAAGATATCATTTTTAATAAATTAAGTATAGTCTACGTCCCTACCATCCTGAACCAGCTCAATCTCTCCTAAATATATAAAGTAGATGTATATATATATACACAGATATCTATATCTATATATACATGCCCTCCAGGTGACTGTGCCCTGTGCTAAATAAACATACACAGAGAGAGAGAGAGAGAGAGAGAGAGAGAGAGAGAGAGAGAGAGAGAGAGAGAGATCTCCAAGGAACTGGCTCACGTGGCAGTGGAGGCTGCGGGGTCCCGAGATCTGAGGTTGGCGTGCTGGAGCCCCAGGAGGGCTGATGCTTTAAATCCCAGTCTCAGGCCGGGAGAAGACCACGTCCCCTCACACCACAGCCAGGCCAGCGAAGTTTCCTCTCCCTGAGCCTTTGTGTTCTAGTCACGTCTTCAATGGAGCAAATGAGGCCCACCCTCGTTGGGACGGCCAATCTTCTTTCCTCTGCCGACCGATTCAAATGTTAATCTCATCCAGAGAAGTCCTCATACGCACCCAGAACAGTTTTTGACGAAATATCTGGGCACCCCATGGACCACTGAAGTTGATGCCTAAAATTAACCATGTCAGAGGTATCTGATCTGAGCTGAGCCATGGGCCATATGAGTGATATATAGATAACACCTGTGTCAAGAAAGATGTTGAGTTAATTAAAATCAAAACAAAAACTCAACAGTTAGTTTGAATGCAAGTGTACTTATGTTCATTTAAAAACATACTTTTAATGATAAAATCATGCATTTCTGTGAGTAGAAGCAGAAGTGCAACATGGTATTTGACAAGTGCAGTGTTCGGCTGGACCTCCATCACAATCGGGGCGAAGCATGATTTGTGTGTTTTGCTCTGTGGGCAGCTCCTTTAGAAAGAGGCCCATCCATCAGCAGGAGGAACACAGGAAGCCAGCAGCGCCGGGTCTCAGCTGAGAGATTGGAGGGCTGGACAGTTTATAGCAGATGTAAGCCTCTCAAAGAGGCACAGTCAGACACTTAAATGCGTCTAATAAAGGAAATATTTTTAAAGGAACAGATGTCATCCCCAAAGATAAATGAAGATTGTATACTTTTATGGAATGAGGTTTATAGAAATATTTGTCTTCATTTGTTATCTGGACCTTATGAAATACTTTTCATTACCGTTTGCTTCTAAATAGTCCTGGTGCCTTACTGTGCATGAAGTGCATCAGTTAAAATGACATTTGGTGGTAAGGGGACTTTTAGAGAAGTTAAGAATTCTTCCCTTCCCCCAAAGAAATACAAATCTATACACTTGTAAACACATTTCTAAAACAGTAAATTTAAGAGTGGCACTCTGCTGTAAATATTAAAATAAAGCACCAGAAAAGGTCATCAAACCTTATCACCAGCTTCTTTGATAGATGGAGAAATCAAGTCCACAGGTGGTGACCGGGAATGGCCACAGTTGCCCAGCTAGACAGTGAGTGAGGAAACACCTTCGTTTTTTCCAGTGCTCACTCCTTTCCTCTTCCCACTGTTCCTTTAACAAGACAGTGGGAATCTAGCAAGTGCGCTCACGTGGCAGATGTGATCTCCATGTTCACACACATTTTCTCATTTGGTCTTTATAACAGTCCTTGAAGTAGGTATGGTTAGGATTTTCGATCCCCTTTTACACACTAGCGAAACAGAGCCTCAGAGAGAGAACTAATTTGCCCGTGGACACGCAGCGCTAGAGAAACATGCAACCCTGGTTTAGTCGGTGCTCTCGACTTTAATTCTAGTTGTCCAAACAGCGAAAGAAGCGGTTGCACTCGGGGACAGATTTCATTTTCTCTATCTCTTCTTAATGGTAACACACATTATTTTTTTCCAGCGTTGAGTTATGAATAAATCCCTTAATTTTTTGCATAATCAATGGTGGGTTTTTACAAATATTTGAACTAAGTAATTGTGGTGACAAAAAGGCTGACAATAGACTGAGATCCTCAAAACATGTGGACGGCCAGGCTGTTTTGTAATCGGTCAGTGGCCCAGAGATGGTGAGGATGGCCATGAAGGGTGTTGACAAGGACACTTGAAATACAAATGAAAGTACCAACATTTATTTGTAGCTGTATGGCATCGTGATGTAGTTTTTCCCCTCAGTTTTTGTCCATTTTAATTTTATTTACTTTTTTAAAATCACAAAGGAATAACATTTGCCACAAGCGATTATGAAGAATAATCCCATCCAGTCTGGAGCGCCCACAACCTTCTCCAGGCTCACAAAGACAGGTCCCATGCAGGTGTTTGTTTTTGCCTGAGTAGACCTGCGCCATGCCCTCTACTCCACAATTTGTTTTTTGTATCTGAAACTTTGCGACAGGCATTCCCACAGGTTAATCTCAGACATGCATCTCTTTTTCAGGCTAGTTTCTTTGTAAACACATATTTCACAGAAATGGAATATTATCGTGTGCGTGTGTTTAAAAGTTAAGCTTTTCTTTTTCCTTTCTTCTCTCCCTCCTCCTTTCTCCTTCCTTATTCCAAAACCAAGGACTCCAAGCTGTGTTAACAAGCGGGAGTGTGTTCATTCAGTCTGTGCAGTTCACACATTGTATCACGTCAGGTCTGGGCTGCACCCTCTTTTCACAGTTCAACATCTGAAATGTTGATGTGTCCTACATTCTTAGATTTAATGAAATATGGTATATATACCATATATACAATATGTATACCATACATACAATATATGTATGTATACATATTATATTTTGAGGTTTTTCTTACTCTTTGCTTTACAAAAATGAGATCATCTTTTACATTTTTTTTTATATATTGTTCTCTTTTACTTTGCAGAATCCCTCTAAGAAAAATGATATAAGTTGAATCCTTTTAAAACATGTATGTATTCAGTGTGCCTCCAGTGATGGTTATCTGTCTTATTCCTAGTCCTTTTGTAAAAAATCCTGCAACAAAGATATTGTAATAGACATTCTTGTCCATATACCCTATGTGCTTGGTGCTTTATTTCCCCGGGGACAGATTCCAAGGAGCGATATTTCCAGTTTGCATGGTGTTACATTTGTTTTATTTTAGTAGCATTATCAGGTTACTTTCCACAACGGCAGTAGCAATTCATTCCTGCTCTGGGTAGTCGTGGCTGCGCAACAGCCCACCCGAATCTCAATGATGCCTGGAGACAACGCCAGTCCCTTGCTGTGCTTGGGAACCTGCAGCAGGAGAGGAATTCAGTGGCAGGGGATGTGGTTTTTCGGTCTGCGTTTATCTGGGACCACAGCTGGGGTCATCTGCGTGTGTGGGGGCTACACAGCTGAGGTCGAGCAAGGCCTCTCTCCTTTCCCACGTCCTCTCAGGGCCTCTCCTGGTCATCTCCAGAATAGAGTTGCGTCCAGCAAGGCCATCTGGGGGCTCAGGCGGAGGCTGTGGGGCTCTTTATAACCTAGCATTCGGAACCCCTTTCAGTCATGTCCTCTGGATTCTGTTTATTATTAAACTTGTTGAATGTTAGCCGGGAGTCAAGAGGCGGAGGAGCGAATCATTCACAAACCTCAGCGGCAATAAACAGAGTACTTGTTTCTGTAGCTTTCTCAGCCTAGATCTTATCATTTTTTTACAAGTTCTGTCAATTTGACAAGTTAAAACTGACAAGTCATTGTTACTTTAATAAGTCCCTTGAGTTTAGGTGAAGATAAGCATCTTCTTACATGATCATTGACCACCCGAATCACTTCCTCTAAGAAATGCCTATTTATATATTTGCTTGAGTTTTTAAACATTATTTTCTTAATAATTAGAAGGAACTTCTTGTACATTAGAAATGTCACTTTTGTCCTACATGTTACAAATGCTTATGCATATTTAAAAAGGTGACTTTGTTTTATGGTGACTAGGTATGGAGGGTGGAGCCACTGCGGGTGGGTCAACGTGCTGCCCCCTCGCCCCTCCCCACGGGGACCCCAGGAGCCGGCAGTCTGCACCACAGCAGGGAGACTCCCCCGGCACGTCCCCATGCGGCATCTGAGGCCGGGCTGCCCAGCCTCCAGGACCATAGGAAATAAGTTTCTGTTGTTTATAAGCCTCTCTGTCTGTGATATTTTTTCCAGAGCAGCCCAAACAGACTAATGCACTTACCTT
Source organism: Anoura caudifer (assembly GCA_004027475.1). Taxonomy (NCBI): domain Eukaryota; kingdom Metazoa; phylum Chordata; class Mammalia; order Chiroptera; family Phyllostomidae; genus Anoura; species Anoura caudifer. Next base: position 15,654 of record PVKU01005861.1, on the reverse strand, counting down.
CTTGCGGGAAACAGACAAACAACTTAACCATGAGGAGTAATGAACTTGGCATTTTTAAGAAAAAGAAAAGACCAATGTGACTCAGGCACAGTAAGTGAAGAACGAAGTGGTTCAGAGCAGAGAGGCTGTAGGCAGGGGTCAGGCCGCGAGCAGTCTTGTAGGTCTCAGTGTGGAGACCTTATTGTGAGTGTTAGGGGAATCCGTGAGAGGCTGCAAGCAGGGAGTAGAACAGTCGTGTTCGCCTAAGACAGCCACAGCGCATTGGCTGCTGTGTGGAGACCAGACTGCGGAGAGAGGAGCGCGGGGCCAAGAAGGCCGTTAGGAGCTGGAGGGGGCCGAAGGCAGAGGCGTGGAGGGTGGGGTGGAGGGTGGGGAGGGAGGGAAGTGTGCAGGCTGCGTGGACCATGGAGGCGGAAGCGACAGCATTTGCTCTGGTTTGGATGGAAGGGAAAGCGGAGGGAGGGGTGCCCTAGGGGAGGACTAAGTTTTGGTGGAGAAGAAAATCTGAAGTTCTGGGTTTTCCAATTTTTAAAAAATTGAAATCAAATTCACATAACAAATTAACCATTTAAAGCCAACAGTTTTGTGACATTTAGTACATCCCCAACGGTGTCTGACCAGCACCTCTGCCTCGTTGAAAACGTGGAAATTCTGTTCTGACATGTTCACTTCATAGGGCCGAACAGGCAACTCCCTAGGTGACCCCGTTGTTCATGCAAGATCTTGGCTGAAGACACAGATTTGGAGTCCTGGGATTCAAAGCCGCGGAACCCCGGCTCTGCCTAGGGAATGAACTAAACAGAGGAGCTGTCCTAGTCTGGCAGCGGAGGAGGAACTGGCGAAGGACTCGGGGGAGAGCCTCCCCTGTAGAACAAAGACAACCAGCAGACGGCAGGCAGCACATCGGATGCCGCTGAAAGCGGGGGAGACCCCACTGGATCCAACAACAGGGAAGTCATCTGTGGCGGTGACAAGAGCAGGTTTAGGAGCATGAAAGTGAGAGACATCGAGGTGAATACGGACAGCTTTCCTCACTTGGCTGTGAAATGGGGGTGTACCTGGAGAGGCGTGGCATGGGGTGAGGGAGCGTCTGTTTGAATGTCAAGACAGGAGAGTGTGGTTATGTGCAACTGATAATGACCCAGAAGAGAGAGAGAAATGGATGCAGGAGGGAGAGGGGAAAAGGAGGCAAATCCTTGAGGTGGCGGGAGAGAATCTGGTGCACAAGTGGGGAGGTGGCCCAGCTAGAGCCCCAGCACTCCTCCTGTGACAGAGGGGACAGCAGGGGACATGTGTAAGATGCAGGTAGGCTGGTCAATTGGTGGCAAGACAGTGACAGAGTTCTCTTCTAATTATTTTTTATTTTCAAGGAAGTAAACAGAGCAAGCAAGATGCCCATCCATCTTAAGGCCCTTCGGTGCTGGGAATAATGAAGGGAAAAAGTAGCTTCCGCAGAGGGTTACAGTGGGAAGTGTCATCAGGGCGCACTTAGGGCACCAAAGTGAAGGACAGGAACCCATTAAAGATCAGGGACATTCGCTAAATAATGGTGACTTTTAGGACACAGCGGAAGAGTTAGGAAGGTGTGTGTGTGTTGGGTGGGGGTGCACAGGGAAGGAATGGGGACCACGTGTGGGGACAGAGCCCTGTTGGTGACGGAGCCCCGGCTCTGTCACCGTGTGGCCCCAGAGGTAGAAGAGGAAGGCTGGAGTGACGGAGTGGCCCTGAGAGTGTCTCAGGAGGACGGATCCCTGGCGCAGCTCCAGTCCAGGCGTGGGGCCGCTGGACAATACTCCCCCTCCGGAGGGGCGGCCTCCTCGATGCTCACTGAGCTCCATGATCATCCTCATTCTCAGGATGCCTGGCCTCCCGGCACTCACAGCGCAGCTGCGCAGCCCGCTCCTGGGTTCCGGGCGTCTCAAGTAGGATGACATGGAATGCTCTCTGCAGTCCTTTCCACTCCTAGAATCCTGGATGCTGACAAATACTTTGCTGAAGGATCCACTGTGCGCCGTCTGAAATACGGCACCAGGTGCCTGGAGCAGGCAGTGAGCTTGAATGTAATTCGCTTGCCTCATCCCAAACCATCCCCTACCCCAGTCTGTAGAAAAACTATCTTCCGCAAAGCCGGTCCTCGGTGCGGAAATGTTGGGACTGCTGCTGTAGAGGACCACCCGTAGGATTTAATAAACGTATCCACATCCTGGAATACTTTTACTTAAAATTCAATCTGCTAGTATAAAAACAGTTACGGAGGCAGGGTTGGGGGATGGAAAGACTGTGGGGGGGGAGGGGGTGGAGCTGAGCTAAGTTCTGTGTTCCAACCTCAGCCCTGTCCCTTACCAGCGAGGCAACCCTGGACGAGTCACAAACCTCTTTCCTTAGAACTCAGGCCTCCCCGTCCATTCAGTGGTTTCTCGGCGGGAAGAGGGTGAACAGTGTTGAATGAGGACGTTAGGATGCACCTGGCCTGTCATCAAGGTGAGTTGGCTTTTCTTCTCTGTTCTGAACATGGCGATCTCAAGAAACATCTGCTAAAAACAGGAGGGAAATCGAGACCAGGTCCCACAGAAGGAATAAGTTAAAAAGAAAAGCAATGGGAACGTTCTGACAGGAGTTTGAAGGGGGACTGCTGGGCTCCCAGGGCCAGGGGCTGGACCCACCAGTGGGAGGATGAGTGATAAGCCCAGCAGAGCGTGAAGGGAGAGGCAGCGGAGAGGTCGTTCTGCGGAGGACGCTGAATGTCCACCTCTATTTCAGACCAGGGCCATTCATTTGAGAAAGTGAAATTGAAGCCCACCCACACAAGACATTAAGGCTGGAGGGACCCCTGCGAGAAAGGGAGGGCCCGGCAGGATACAGACGACTGAGCTGGAAGTCAGAGTGCCGCCTGCCCTGGGGAGGGTCAGGAGGGAGGCCTGACGCCGAACTCCGGGTGCGGTGGAAGCTGCCCGGCTGTACAGTCAGAGCAGAGGAAGGCGAGGGGGCTGCAGGCGGTTCCAGCGCAGCTGCTGCAATGGACTGAATTGATGATGTTGTCTGAGCCTGACTTAACGTACCAGCAGTTGATCTGAGTAGTAGGATTGGCGCATGATTTCTAGCCTATCTTTAAAAAAATGAGAGATAAACCCGCTCACCGTTGCTCCGGGATTTATCCCAGTCATCTGTGCACTGCAGGCAATGCACAGGGATATGCCGCGCGGGTACCACCGGAGGGAAGACGGCTGTCACGGCTGTTGGGGAATGGAGACCAGGAGACCAGGCCGCGGCTTCCTGCAGAAGCCCAGGGTGTCCACGGAGAACCCCACTAGGGAGTTCTTGGTGTAATTATGGCTTTTTAATAGAAGGATCGCTTTAAGGAAAAGACAACCAACCCACCCAATAACACGCCGCTTTGCTCTCCTGCGCATCTGCGGGGGCAGCCACGGTACTGCCCTCTGCAACCCGGCCTCTGGGCGCTAGGGAGGTGTTAGCACTTTTGCGCCTCCGAAGTGAGGGTTCCTAAGGGAAGCCCAAGCTTCACATCCGAGGGCTGATCGTGGAACTTGGTGCGAGGTGGGTAACAGGACAGGAAAGAGTAAGGTTTGGGTGGAAGAAGAGAAACGTGTGCCGAGCATAGAAAACGGAGGCCAAGGACACGTCCAGTCCGAAGACTGACCTGCGCCCTGGGCCTGAGGGCTGAGCCGGAACCTGCCCTGCAGGGCAGCACAAGGGGAGGAAAGCAGCCGTTGCTCCCACCCGCTGGCTGCCTCTGGGGCAGAGTGGCATCAGCCCCCCCCTGCCCCCCATCCCTGTTTTCCATGTTAGAACCCCAGAGGCAGCATGAGCGGAACCCAGGGGGGAGAGATCAGCGACCAGCCCCAGCCTCAGGAGGAGGCCTGCGGGGCAGTTTCTGGGTAGTTCCCCACCCCTGCCCCCTGCCCCGTCTTCAAACTGACCCACGTTAGAAGGAAGGAAAACGGTGGGCGTGTTAAGGAGGTCGCGTGCTCTGCACGTGTGCCC